>JANAVB010016195.1:7394774-7504774 GCA_029216955.1 Iris pallida
AAATCCCCTCTCTAAGGTGGTTGTTACCAATCAGCTGACAGACGAGGATAACCAATATCGACAATTACAAGAGTTGGAGGTATTGGACGAAAAACACCTCCTGGCTCAACAGGCATTAAGCTATATTGAGCTCGAATTTTGAGCCTTTAACAAAAAGTCAAAGAGAGAGCATTCCAAGTTGGCAACCTGTGTTATCAGTAAGAAGACCAATTGACATGACTCACAAGACTGTCAAAAAATTCTAGGCCCAAGTGGGAGGGCCCCTTCGTCGTAGAGTTGGTATATTTCAATGACGCTTACCGGCTGTGAGGCCTAATGGGGACCTGCTAATGATGCCGATCAACGATAATTCCTCAAGAAGTACTATATTTAGTCCTAGCATACTTTACTATCCGGTGGAGCCAAATAAAAATATAGGACTCTACTTTGTATTTTATCCCAACATATATAAAACATTCAACAGGGCCTATTTGTCCATTCCTACGATCCCCATTCGGATCAGAAAAAGTTCTTGACATTATTCCTTGACAAAAGTCGTTCACGTCTATTACCTCTGAACTATCCGATTATCACTACAGTAGCTAAAAATTAGCAAATAGCCTTCGGAGCCTAGCTGCTTAGGACATTCCTTATCATTTTTCCAGTAGAAGACATTCATGTCCATATTACCTCTGAGTTGTTCTCTACATCCCTATAGAGTCATATCTTACCATATTCGTATAACCTCAGAGTAAGAACTCTAACTGAATGTACTACGTCCATATTACCTTTGAGTAAATATTTTACCTAGTAATCTATGCGTTACTACATTCATGTCAAAAAAATCACATCCGCTTCATCTGAATTGCTCTTGGATATCCCTGTCGAAGTTCTATCTTACATGTTCGCATAACCTCTGAATAAGATTCATGCTTCGAAACTCATGTTTTGCTATCCATATCTAATGCTAGGAATGCTAAGGATGATAGTCCACAAAAGTTCCCTAGTGATGCTACATAACTGTAAATACACAACTTTGGCATGGTGCTCATCACAAACAAAATACACAATTCATAAATATAGATGAACAAGGAAACAAAGTCTTATTTATTTCAGAATAAAAAGGAAACAGACTACATCAAAAGATTCTTTCTTTAACTAAGAAAAAAAGAAAAAAAGGAAAGAACAACAAAAGGACAAGAACAAAAGCTAAGGGTTGGCACACAACTCGTCAATATGACGCTTTAAAGTTCGACGAGCCTCGACACTCGTCGAGGCTGACGCACAGCTCACGGCGCACCACCGCCTCATTTTCAAAGGCGATAAACTCCTCATATTTAGCGTCCAATTTGCTTTCCGATCAATCGCGGGCCACATATCGGGCATATTCCTCTGTCTCATGGAAAGGGTTGCTTGTGTAAGCCCACTTCCCAAATTTTTTTTAAGTTTATTTGTTATCATTAATTTTATGGTCATTGGGAGTCATGCCAAAGCTTGTAGGTGGGCTATGACCATATTAAGGTCATATGACCTCTAGATAGCTTATATGTATTATTTAGCTATTTTATATTTTTTACAATTTTTGGATTTTTTAGGTTTAATATTTAAGGTTTATTATTTTAAGGACTTTTAGGATTTACTGTAAGGTAATACGGGGGTATTTTGGACCAAATATTTTATTTGGGCCCTAAATGACTAAAAATATTTTCTAGAATATTTTAAAAATTTCTGGATTTTTAAAATTTTTGGGAATTTTTATATAATTAAAACCTATAAAAATTATATTTTATAGGCTTTGGAAATTTACTGTGAGGTCACACGATGATATTTTGTGTTAAAATATTTTATTTAGATTCTAGACATTTCTATAATTTTTTAGAATTTTTCTAGATTTTCTGCAATTTATTTTGATTTATTGACTTAAAATAATTTTAAATGATTTTCTAAATTAAATAAATAATTACCCAGTCATCCACCCAGGGGGGCCGACCTGTCGGCACCTGCTACAGTAACCACTTCTCTCTCTCTCCTATATATATGCATGTATATTCACAAACTCTAATTAATTATAGCCTCCTCCTTTTGGTTTGATCTTGGTGATTCCTCAACTTCCCGAGACGATTGCGGAGAGCCTCGACCTCGGATTCATGCGCCGTTTTTTTATCGGATTCATCTCGAGGTAAAATTCCTTAATATGTAATTTATTTTCATCAAATCTAAATCTTAATTTATGTAAAATTCGTAGAGTATTAGTTGCCTGAAACTTGACATGGTTTCGATGTTTTCGAGATTTCGGGAGAACCAGAAATGAAATCATGAACCGCTTGAAGTTTAGGAAAGCTAACACAGAGTCTACGACATTTAGTTTTTTAGAATTTATTTCGTCATATAGTATTTTAGTTATTCTGTTGAACTCAGAATTGATCGGTTGATTACCGTTTTGGTCACGATTAGCCATAACGACAATATCTTTTGACCAAAACGTGATTTTGTGGCACGGTTGATTCCAGCGCACTCGTGGCACTAAAATATACGAAGATGCACTCTCAAAATCTAGAGTTGACGATGTTTGACTAGATAGTCAATGGCACGCCTCAATTTGCGTGTTATGGTTTCCAAATTAAAACAACTTTTGATAACCAAACTTACATGTTTAGATTATTTAGATTATTATTAGGTTAAATGATTTTTAAGTAATTTATTCCAGAATTAACTATTATTAGATTAGTAACCCAACTAGCCACTATTCCATGAATTTAGAACTAGAACCTTAGAATGGACTTGTGGTTTCGTGCACGGTTCGTGGTACGATATGTGTTATAGGCTGACAGCTTTTAGATCGGCATTTTCCTCATCCTCTATGACTATGGTTTGTGCAAGGATTCAGGTAAGTATAGTATTGCATTTATTTTGGTTCATTATAATGTTTTCTCTATCATTTACTTATTTGATATCCCGTTGAGATATTGCTTGATATTTGTTGAGAACGATTGTGACACCATAGTTATTGTATCCTTCTTAGTGTATCATTGACCGTTATCGATTGTTCAAGAGTCGAAGGGAAATACTCGTAAGTATGTGAACAAATCCAACTATTTTGATTGTGGATAGCTAAGTCATACACCCCACTATGAGTTAGCCGTACCCTATTATTGTGGATAGCCATCGTATGATGTGCCGTATTAGCCTAGCCATTTACATTAAAAGGTATTTCACACACACATAGTTGTTCCTATTTCCTTTATCTAGTCTGTTATCTTGTTAGTTCATATCTTGTTTGTTCACATCTTGCTAGTTTATATTTTGCTAGTTTGTATCTCGTTAGTTCATACCTTGCTAGTTTTATTCTGCTAGTTCATATCTTGCTAGTGCTAATTCATTCATGTTAGTTTATCTCTTGCTAGTTCTTATATACTCTTTGCCATCATGATTTTGTTGTTCTAACTTATTTTGGACTAACAATATTAATTGCAATATGGTTGTACTTTGCTCCTTTCCTGACTGGAATCGTTGTTATAGGTGAGGATGACGTGTCTACTTTGTGCTATGGACCATACGAGGGGGAGATAGAGACTCGAAGGCCAAACCATAGAAGACTAGTTAGATGTGTGATAGTTTTCTATAATTGTAAAAGCTTACATTCTTCTTCAAATGTAAAATTTCTATATTTTGTTAAAGTTGATTTAGTTGTTGTGAATGAGCAGTTAGTATTTATGGGCACTTTGTTTATTGCGGGCTAGACAGCGTACTACCGCCGATACCGCGGCGTAGGCTGGGCTTGAACACACACTCATATCCCGAAAAGCGGGTACGGGTCGTGACAGCTTGTTTTATAGCTGCCCGTTGCGCCTCACCCGCCATATGAGTTCTCTTCTCCTGGAGTAGACGGATTTGCTCATCAACCTCCGTCAAACTTCGAGCCAAGGTCTTTTTTAGGCTGACCTGAGTTTCTTTCGTAGCTGCGAGCTCAAGATCCTTGGTGCTGGCTTCAGCCATGTCGTGTTCAAGATCTGCCAGCTGGATAAATAAGCCAATTTGGCTTCAAAAACTTTAGCCAATGGCCTGCTTTGATCCTCCGCCAAAAATGATGTGAGATCGTTGGCTTGAAGGCTTGGAGTTCGGCCAGATGATGTTCCAATTTGTCCACCGATACCTCAAAACATTGGTCGCAGCCTCATAGCCCTGATATGATCTTATCACTGCTACTTGTAAAAGTGCTGAAGTCTTGGCTATGATAAAGATCGACTGTGCTCCAACAAGTTCGACACTCCCTCTATAAAATGTGTAAAAGATCTAAATGTTAAGATTTGCATAGTCATCTGCCTCGGTCGAAGACATAGGTGTCATCGGAGGCGCCACTAAGGGAGGTCTCGTTGGAGGCAGGGGTACAACAAGTACTGAGGTGGCAGCATGCCCTGTGTATGGCGTACGATAGTTGTTCCATACAATGTGACCGTTCCAAACGGTTGCATGCCGGCTACCTTTTGAGGTATCAGGGCCAAGGACACCCTAGAACCTTCTAAAGTAGATGTCGAGCTGGGTGTCCTTCCTCCTCTATACAACCATATAATTTCTATGAGGTTCTGTATCTATCTTAAGTATGGTGCTTATGGGCTCATTCTATTCTTAACAAGACTTTCGAATCCTTTCACTATAGTCCTTCATATGGGTGATCACACAGTAACTAGGGAATCGTATCTAATTCTAAAATTCTACTAGATATTCTCCAAAGTTAATCTAATCATTTTGATTGAGAACCCTATCTTATCTTCCTTACTAAACCAAATTAAACTGCGTTATGCCTCTACCCCATCTCTATCTCTCATTAGATTAAGTCGCCTATATGAATTCTAAACTGCCAGTCTAATCCGCTTGGTCTATTTAACAAAGACGTCTATCTTACCCCTATTACCTTAAACAATCAATCCCGTTTAAGATGTTCTAATAACTACCTTCTATTTTACGATAAAATACAATCCAAAAAAGTGTCAACCATGAGCATTCGTCCTTCTAAAATAGAATATTGCAAGAATTTTTGGTAAGGAGTTCAAGAAAGATGGTCGAATATAATTTTTGAGTTCCAAGGACGATGGAGAAAATCAAAAGAATTTTCAAAACAATTATGGATTGAGATCCTTAATATAATATCCTATCATAGGCTCGTTCGGTACAGTAACGTAACCAAAACGGCTAACTCGACCTGCATGGGCCACCAAAAAATATGTAACTCCCCAGTTCCAAAATATGTAGGACTTAGGAATGCGTATACACGGCAGCTACATATCAAGTGGACTCCAGCCTAGCTCGAACACGTATAAGCTGCTTGGTTTCTAAATTTATCTATCAAATCAATAAACAGATTCCCATCTCACGCCACATAATAAGTAATATCAACAATAAACAATATGTGTCATGTTCTGCAGCCTATTAACATATGTGTTTGAATAAACATGATGAACAATATAGTATAAAACTAGGCTAAAGAACATAATACAAGGATAAAATATGAAATCACAGTAAATACCTAAATCTGAAATAGCAATACCACCACGATCGACGAACTTCTCCTGTATGTCTGACTACCGAAGAGACCACTAGGTCCTCAGGTGAGATATCAAGCACTACAAGAAAAAAAAGGCTTTTCTTGACGGTTTTTCCCTCTCAAGAAAGGGGTATCTTGACGGTTGCGGATCCGTCAAGTAGGCCGGAGTCAAGAACAGACCCTCCCTTTTCTTGACAGTCGCTGGCAAGCTTTTCTTGACGGTTTTGGCCGTCATATGAAATAATTTTTTTTTTTTACCATTTTTAGCCGTCAAGGTAACAGTTTGGAGAAATCGTCAATGTAGGTGAATACTTTTCTTGACTCTGGCCTAGAAGACGGCTATTAGCCGTCAAGAAAATCATTTATACGGTTAAAAACCATCAATGGTAGTCCCTTCTGTAGCAGAAATTAGTTTATTGTTGATCTTTTACATCCGTTAAGAGAAGCTAAATTTTGTATAGCCAAAATTTTATTTATATGAATCGAACACAGACATAATATCAATAATCCAGAAGATATACATATATCAAACAACTATAAACCCAATCTTTATATTAACAAACTGTAATGTTTATACATCATAAACTTCCAACACATTTACGCACGTCCAACCACAAACATCCAGCACATGTCCAACCACAAACATATCCAAACCAAAATATGTAGTTTTCTTACATCTTAAACATCCAAAACCGAAATTTATGCTAGTAAAACCAAAATAAGCATAGCAAACCCGACCGGAGCATATCGATCCCTCCCATATTTGCAACACCTTTATTTTCACTCCTGGGAGAACAAGATAAATATATTTATAAATATCTAGGAGGAACAACATATAAAGAAATTGACATCCCAAATAGAAGTAACATATAGAAGAAATTAAGCTATCCTAACATTGGAACAAAAAATAAGCTGCAAGTGACAAAATGCAGGAAGAAAGCAATATTTTTAAGAAGTGATGAAGCAGTTTTAATGGTGTAGTTAGAAAATTTAATATAATCAATGGATTTTTCGATCTAATATATAACTGCAAGCATGTTTTTCCTTTGGATTTGTCGATCTAATATATAACTATTTCTCAAAAGCTCCAAGAGTACAAGATTAGATGAAACAAAATTTAAAATAATCCACCGATACTCAAACCCCTTGATACTCACTGATACTCAAACCACACACTACAAGGAAAATGGCTTCTTTTGCTTGTCAGATTCTTTCAATAAGTGAGAATGTACGGTCAAAAGCATGTTCAGTCAATATCTAATTAGTAAGAGTAATGACATTTGACATAACCATGGCACTAAAATGTACAGTCAATAGCATATTCATTTAACAATTTAACAAAGTTATTCTGCTAATTTCTAAGGACGGACAGATAAGCATACTGCACTTTGTTGGTTTCTTTTGCTTGTCTGATTCTTTCAACATTATATGGAGTTATGAAACAACCTGCATCTACAATTGTACTAATATTAGTCACTTGAATAAGTTGAGAAATGCAACTTAGATGGAAAAAAAAGGTGAACACATTATATTTAACTATAGTGCTCTTAAATTTCAAGTATCACAGAAGATGCATATATTTATGAGGCTAGTCTAATGTAGGGTCACCTTGACAACCATCAAGAACTTTCACTTGAGGTAATATTGTAGCAGTAGAAAAATAGTATATAATGGTTTTGAATCTACAACCAAAGGGATAAATATAACAAAAGCAACAACCAAGGATGAATGTTTGATGTTCCACATGCATAAAGTTTTTTCTTCAAGAAAGAAAAATGTAACAGAAGACATGAATCTGGAAAGTACTGCAGAAGAAACATCTAGGTTTGAAGTCAAACTTACTATTAAAATGAGACTTCAGAATTTCTTTGTATCGTATTTCTTAATGACACCCTTTGGATCAAAATTTCTCACTAACTGTCTGTAGCATCATCCATGACTAAAGTAAGGAAACCCATTATTTTCAAATACAAGCATGGTCACTGAGACTTAAGCTCAGCAATATAGAAGTAATAGTTAATTGGATAATTAGAACTTACAGATAGTGAAAAGGATTTCAAAGGTATCCTACTACACAAGATTTGGTGTGTATGATCCTGGGAAGCACAAACATCCAAAAATCAAATGGCATAAATTCATGAGACATGTAGCAAACATGGCACAGACAATCCGGATTATATAGGACATGCCAAACACCGGAGTCATGTTTGTGTCGCCGTGTTTAGTGGCATTCATATTCATGTCCATGCAACATACTCAATTTCCATTTTTAAAGTGTCTTTGAACAAGAGGAACACAAGAAACAAACACGACATTGCATCTCTTCTCCTTTTATGAGTGCTTTCCGGCCAACTAGCCAACAAAACAAAGATGACAAAAATAACATAAAAGATGCAGAGATGCATTCAACTCATAAAGAAACCCCCAACTAACTGATGGTAATTTCTATCTGGTTTGTTTGTCAAGTGTTGAGAGCAATCCTGTAAAAGGAGTAGAAGGTAATATTTACCTCAATCGTTACTCTCCCCTTTCTTTTCAACTTGGCAGCAAGACCATTATTGTTTATCTTTCCTGGATCAAGCTTAGATCTTTTTTGTCTTTTCCTCATAATCGGTTTTTCAGATGGATCAATCTCCTCATCATTTTCATTCATGTCATCTATAGCAGAAACTAATAGTAGTCAATATAGGGGTAGATGTTGAGAATAAAGACATTAAACATATTAGATCTTCATAAATTCAAGTTAGACAACATATGCACCAAAACTGTCATCCCTTTGGGGCCCATCCTTCTCAAAACCAATAAAATCTTCCATGTCCTCCTCCTCTTCAAGTTCCTCATAGCCTTCAACATATTCTATTTCAGGCTCCTAATCAGCAAAGTAGATGGAATCATTAGACAGCTAAAAGTGGGATGCAATAGATGAACCAACTAAAAGAGTAGGTCTACATACTTCTTCATCTTCTTCCTCTTCACCAGTGGGTTGTAGCCCTTCCATATCAAGAACATTATTGTATCGTTGAACTGGATAATTGTATATGTCACCGTAAACACCTTTCTTCAGACGTTCTAGCAATTCCTACTCAAAACTCTACAAATCACCAAACAACATCAATAGCTAAAGCAGATTAGTGAAAAGTATTAGTACTAAAACAAAACATTGGATAACCTTTTCTAATACTGCAGCCTTTTCAGCTTTTTCCTCCCCTTCTAGCCTCTCGTTTTTTCACTTTCCTAGGCATCATCATAACCTTCTCCCTGCAAGCAATGCATTAAAATTGAAAACAATTGCACTAGTATATTCAAAGTATATAATTGGCTACTTAATGACTCTAGGCAATCATTAAATAAATAATAATGGTTAGAAAACTGATAAAATTCTATCCAAATTGTTTGGTTTGGGCATACAAAGGCCTATGATCATTACAACCGCTGATCAACTATTAAGGAGATAAACAAATTATATGCATAAACCATTTGTTATGTGATATAATACTTTGTAGATATATGTTGCTCACTTTGTGTATGACTATGCACCACGTATGCTGCTAAGGGTCAAATCTTTGATTCAGAGTTAATTAAGATAGAATTATGATTAATATAGTTATAAAGAAGTATTTTTGTGATATTTAAATTATAAAAATGCTGTCATTTGAAAACTGAAATTTGACCAACCTTAAAGATCCAATTTTGTATTAAAACTAAAAGGTTGTATACAAATCTTTTAAGTTATTTCTTGACTTCAGTTCAGAGGGGGGAGTATTTTCTTATATGCATATGTGTGTATTAAAGAAAGACACGCTATCACTAATGATGGAGGCTCTCAGATACTCAATCGCAATTAGGAAACATATCTTCACTGTGCCTCAGGATACAACACTTCAAACAAAACTGCATATGATCAATTGTAACAGATAATTACATACTTTCAGCAAGACAACATAAATCATTTGTATAAAGTCCTACCAGAACTATAATACACTTGCATCTAGATTCGACACTGATATAAGTAGCAACATGCATTAGGACAGGTCACCAAAATTTCAACATATAGAATTACTTGGTACTTAGATGACATGTTTATATTATAATAAATTCGCTTGCCAAAGGGGACATTCAATCTGACATGGTTAGTCACAACAGCTTACATACAAAGGCATGTTCTAGAAGTACATATAGTATTTAGTGGAAGAGTGAAAACAAAATATCCAACTGCTGATGGGCTATTTCTCGTTCTATGTTAGTTAAAACAATATCTTAAATATGGACGTCCATGGGCGAGAAATCAGCTACTTAATCCGAGTAAGGGTGGCCGAGTAATCGAAGTTCCATGTGGCCGGGCAATTTTGATTAATCAGCAATGTGATCTGATTAATAATTCATCATTCATGAACAATAGAATTAAACCACTTAATATAACATCGTTATGTACATTCCATCACGGCCATATTTAGCTAGCTACACGGTCTTCGATTCTTAATAATTTCTAAAACAGAAATTTTATTTATGATTCTTGTGGTATTAAACTCGAAACCAGTATTGAAATCTAAGTGAATGGTTAAATTCCTCCATTAATAATAATAATCGAAGTGGGATCGGGACTGATGTTATCTCCCTCCAACAACAACAACAGTAGTAATAATAATAAAGGAAAATTAAAGTTGGGTTTTCATAAATTCACCGATAGTGGCGGAAGATGTTGAACTGGGCAGGCTTGCCCCCTTGGATGGGATCGAAACTGATGTTGATACTACTGATCATAACAGGATATTTTGCTCTCTTGTCTAATCTAAACACAAAGATCAACAATCGAAGAGGGAGGGGCTCGGGAGGGCAGGGAGGAGGTGGCGGTCGGTGGTGGCGAGGAGGACGAGCTTGCCGGCGGCAGAGATGGTCTGGATGGAGAGGTGGCGGGAGATGAAGGAGGGGTGGCGGAGGACGAGGCTGTGGTGGTCGGGCAGAGGAGGAAGAGGGGACCACGTGGACGAGATGGGGTCGACCTCCATCGTCGGAAGGTCACCGGAGTCGTCCATGGGGAAACTAGGGTTAGGGTTTCGTGAAGGGAAATTTTGTTATTGGTTGGGAAAGAGGAGCTGTAGGGACTCTTTAGAGGAGAGGAGAGGAGAGGAGAGAAGATGAGAGGAGAGGAGAGGAGAGGGCTCTCTCTCTCCCTCTCTCTCTCTCTCTGGGAGGAGAAGGTTAGGGAGAGGAGGAGGAAAGGAAGGGACGATGTTGTTTCTTAGGGACGAGAGAGTTTTCTAAGGAGTTATTCTAAAGAGTAATGCTACAGTTACAACCAAATGCTTACAACCCTCTTACAACCTTCACCCATTACTGACATGTGGGCCATGGTCCACATGTCAGCACATGGGTGAGTGGTTGTAAAAGGGTTGTAAGCATTTGGTAGTAGACTTAGCATTATTGTATTCTAAAAGATCGAGAGAATGTTGGCTGGATTCCTCGATTAAAAAGAACCACAACTGTCAACAAATGTAAAGGGTTTGAAAAATTACTAAAATGGCAGCTGAAAAATTTTGCCAAGTTTTTGCACATATATTAGTTGACAGTTATCCGTCAATAAATAAAATAATGTTTCTTGACGGATCATCTAAAACCGTCAACTATTCTGCTACAAAATTGTTAAATTGACATAAAACGTGTCCTTTCTTGACGTAAGGCTAAAACCATCAAGATAATCCATTTTCTTGATGGTTTTTCACGACCGTCGAGAAATAAACCGTCAAGAAATATTATTTTTCTTGTAGTGAAGGTACATACAACATGTTAATATAATAGTAAAGAAATATATGCTCCAAAGGGTAATTACCATATCTAGTCAAAGTGATATGCACGTAAGAACACACTCCAGATATCAGGCTTCAGGGCACTGAGCCTCACAACCTCCTTAGTAGGCAGACACGCAAGGCACCATGTTCTGGTACCTTGCACAAGCAATAGT
Source organism: Iris pallida (assembly GCA_029216955.1). Lineage (NCBI taxonomy): Eukaryota > Viridiplantae > Streptophyta > Magnoliopsida > Asparagales > Iridaceae > Iris > Iris pallida. The sequence goes on from JANAVB010016195.1 coordinate 7,406,255, forward strand.
ATAACAATTAATTCCCAAATATTGTATCGAGGCCAGGCAATAAGAAAACCTGATATGTCAGTAATGTTCTCCCCACCCCATGTCTAGATATAGAAAGTCGAGTCAAGTCCAATACAATAAATCACAAGTGTCAGTAACGATCTAGTAAAAATTCATAACCACGAATAATCATGTAGACTCTATATCATGAATCTTGTCAATGTCTTGTGGTCTATCATGTTAATGAACACGAATAAAGTATACGCGATACCTAGTATTGATACTCGATGATTACAAGATGTCATAGGCGCCCAAATATAACACAGACGCAAAGTGTCAACTAATCCTACATTCTCAATGATAATGAATTAAGAAAACAAAATGCAACAAATAAAAGAAAGGACAATAAACTATAACTTTGGCAAGGTACTCTTGCCTGCAACTTTCAATTGCGAATATGACAGTCTAGCTCCGAGATCCTTGCTACGCCCATCACGCACACCTATAATAGATTTACTAACTATTAGTAGCACGCCTATGACATACCATATACATAAACTTACTATATATAGACTACAATAATATATATACAACTAGTCATATTAACCACTCTACTCAATCTAATATACAAAGCATTAATTCTAACCAATAAAGTAGCATATTAATAACATAATATTATCATATTTAATTCTAGAAAAATAGTTTAAAATATTTTATACTAATATCTAGTGTATTCTATTCATAGAAAAATGGCTTGTCATATCTCATAATGATTCTACAACAATAGTCATTGAGTTGGTCCATTAATTTGGTGCCCGAAACAATAATTTATTAATAAATATTAATTCTGAAAATACAAATAATTATGTTTATTATCAAAACATGTACAACCATTAATTTAAATAAGTCCCAACAAGTTCCAAGTCAAATAGCACATAGATCCTATAGTTTTTCGGTGATCCTACAACACTATGACAAGTTTGGATTTTATTAAAATATCAAATCTCAATTAAATCCTATAAAAATATATTCAATGGAAAGCTTGAAAGCTTACATTGTCTAGAGTCTTACCAAAAATATGAGAAGGGTCAAAGTTGTTGACCCAAACTGGATCGCAGTCAACCTAATCTTGATAATTAACAAATCGATATTCGACAAGATCAAACTCGACACATATATTGTCATCAAAGCTACAAACAGACGACGAACACATATCAAGTCAGACGATCATCATCGACGACTGCTCGACGAATACTGCTGGAACTTGTCATCGGAAGTCTGTATTTTTACATTTTTATTTGAGTCTAGGCTATTGTACGTTGAGTCGCACCGAGTACCTCAACCATAGACTAGATAACCAAAAAGCCCCACAAACAAAAAGCCAAACTGCCAAAGCCCAATAGCCCATTGAGCATTCTATCTCCTAGGAGGCAAAGTTCGGGCCGAACTCTGCCCCCACACAGAGTTCGGGCCGAACTCTGTCTCCTAATTTTCAGGAGCTAATTTTTAGGGATTGCTCATTGCAAGTTGTCCAATGGCCATAATTTTTGAATTTTGGACAGAGTTATGGCCGAACCCTGCCTCACAGGACTAGTATATATAGGCACCCTTTTCTCCTATTTCAATTTATCCAATCTTCTCATCTTTTCTCTCTTATAGCCTATACATCCTAAATAGCCATACTCTTCTCATCTACTAGCTACAAAACTTTCCAAGCCTACAAGGTGCTCGATGCGAGTCAATTAGAAGTTTTGTGCAAGAGACTTGAAGAAGTCACTTGGAAAATTCTAAGTTTTGCCTCAGCGATCTTTTCAAGAAGTTGGCGTGCTCTTCTGTGTAGAGGCACGTTGTTATAAAGCTATTTCACAAATAGTGGATTTCAATCCTGAGCTAGAGTTCTCAGGCCTGGACTAGTCTTCCACGAGGGAAACCAGGTTAAAAATTGTTGTGTTTGTGTCTGCTTTTTGATCTCTATTTAATTTTCGCAATTGTACTCTGATTATTTATTTACTAGTTGGGATTGAATAGAGTTGATTTTTTAATTGATCATTATTGTCACAAGTACTCTATTCAACCCCCCCTCTAGAGTTGTCTACACGTACTTCAATTAGTATCAGCGCTATATTCTCTTGATATAGGACTTACATCCTAGAGTTGATCCATGGCAACCACACAACCCATCTCTACCAACTATGGTGAGGGTCAATCCACAAATAGGCCACCCCTATTTGATAGGACCAACTACACATATTGGAAGACTAAAATGAGTTTTTATCTTAAGTCTCTAGACTTTGACCTGTGGACTATAGTCACTGATGGCTACAAGAAACCTCCTAGAATAACTGTCGAGGGAAGTCTCGTCGAGAAACCCCACGACAAGTATACTGATCAGGAGAAGAAACAGACAAGTCTAGATGCTAGGGCTATTAATGCTCTTTTCTGTGCCATAGACAGGACTGAATTCAATAGGGTCTCCACATGTACCACCTCGTATGAAATATGGAAGCTTTTGGAGGTGACTCATGAAGGGACCACGCAAGTCAAAGAATCAAAAGTCAGCCGTCTGACACAGGAGTACGAGGCTTTCAAGATGAAGCCTAATGAGACGATCACTCAAATGTTCACCAGATTCCTCGACATCATCAACCCACTATCTTCTCTTAGAAATGATTATTCCAACCATGAAAAGATACGCAAAGTGCTACGAGGATTGTCGAAGGTTTGGAACCCCAAAGTCACGGCGATCATCGAAGGCAATGATCTCACGGCAATGTCACTAGAAACATTGATGGACAAGTTGATGACGCATGAGCTCGATCTAAAATACTTCGAAGAAATAGCTCCAAAAGAGAAGAAGATTGCATTGAGAGCTCATCGCCGAAGAACCAGCTCAGAAGACACCGATGATGACGACTTCGAAGGTGACGATCAAGCTCTCTTAGTTCGAAACTTCAAAAAGTTTCCACGCTTCAACAAAAAGAAGAGAGAACAAAGAGACGATAAGAAAGAACCCACCAGCTTTGGATGCAAAAAGATGGGACATGTCAAGAAAGATTGTCTCTTAGCAAAGAAGGGAAGCAGATATGAGAAGCCGTACAAAAAGCTAACCACAAGGAAGTATGCCAACACTAGCATCTGGCATGAAAGCGAGGCTAGTAATTCAGACGAGGAAGAAGACTCTCCACAAAACACGGCTAACATCTGTCTAATGGCGACTTCAGAAAAGGTAAAAATTCTTTTGATGAACTTGGTGATCTACTTGATGATCATAAAAAGATAATCAATAAATATAAACATGCAAAGGATAAGATCAAGGACTACGAAACCGAGATCCATAGACTTTCATGTTTACTAGAAGATGTTAGAAATACTACACCCACGAAAAACACTGAAGAGGTATCCAAGCTTAAATTAAGCTTATATGATGCCGAATCAATCATTGAGAAACTAACACTTGAGATCACGGCATTAAACAAAGAACTTGCTGAAAAGAAAAACAAGTTCAAAATTGCTACAGGTAGAATACACAGTCTTACTGCTAAATATGGTGAGTTGAATGCTATCTCTAAGAAATTAGAGATTAAACTGGGCAAATAGGTTATTCAACCACAAGTTCAGTCTAATAGTCACAATACGTACAAACACGTACCAACTCAACACAAAAAGTCACGTCACCACAAGAACACTCATCCACGTGCTAAACAAAATCATTCTTTCATGTACACCTATTCACATGAAGCACGTAAGACACATACACGTAATCATTATCATCATTATGCTGCTGCACACAGTCACTATAATTATTATAGTTACCCTACTGTTGCACACCGTCAGTATGATCATTATAGTTACCCTGCTACTGCACACAATCACCATACTCACTCTACTGCTGCACGTAGCTATCATTACCCTACCTATAGACATCACTATCAACATAATCCTAGCTAGTATAAACATGCATACTAGATGTATATATTGTAACCTACATGGACATATTTCTCCATAATGAAGGATTAGGAGATTAGTTGATAGAAATATATATGCATGGGTACCAAAGTCTAACCTCTCAGGACCCAAAAGAATCTAGATACCAAAGGTCACATCTACTCGTGGTGTAGGTGGACCTTCCCTCCTCAACTAGAAGCAAGTGGATTCTCGATAGTGGGTGCTCGCGCCATATGACTGGAAATGCAAATCTATTCATAACACTATCGATGAAAAAGGAAGGATATATTTCCTTCGACAATAAACTTAAAGGATACATCATAGGTAACGGTACAATTGGTTATCCTTCTTCTTCTGTCATTAACGATGTCTGTTTAGTGACCGAGTTAAAGCATAACTTGCTCAGCATTAGTCATCTTGCTGATCACGGTTATGATATTAACTTCGGGAAAACTAAATGCTTTATCTATGATCGATCAACTGGAGACATCGCTTTTTAGGGGATAAGGAAAGATAACATTTATATTTTCTATCTATCTAGTGATACTAACAGTGCAGGAAAATGCCTTTACGCTCACAAAGATGAAAAGCTCCTATGGCATCATCGTCTTGGTCATGCTAACATGGATACTATATCCAGATTATCTACCAAGAAGCTAGTCAGAGGACTGTCGGATATCACATTCAAGAAAGACACGGTATGTGCCAAGTGTGAAAAGAATAAGGCTACCAAATCTTCTTTTAAATCCATAAACACTGTAAGTACTACCTGACCTTTGCAATTACTTCATATGGACTTATTTGGTCCTAGTTGAGTAGCCAGTCTTGGCGGAAAACTCTATGCTTTTGTTAATGTAGATGATTTTTCAAGATTTACATGAGTTTTCTTTCTTACAAACAAAAATGATACAATTTCTATTTTCAAAGTATTTGCTAAAAAGGTCCAAACCGAAAAAGGCTACATGATTACTTGTATCTGAAGTGATCATGGTGGCGAATTCAAAAATTCTGATTTAAAAAATTTTTGTGATTCAAATGGTTTTAGTCATGAATTTTTGTGTCCACGAACTCCTCAACAAAATGGTATTGTGGAGCGGAAGAATAGAACTCTTAGCGATATGGCTAGAGTTATGCTAAATTAATTCTCTCTTTCGAAATACTTTTGGGCAGAAGCTGTCAGCACAGCGTGCCATGTTTTGAATAGGGTGTTGATTCGATCTATTTCGAAGAAGACACCCTATAAGCTTTAGTTTGGTAGGACTCCTAATGTTTCTTATTTTAGAGTGTTCGATTGTCGCTGCTTTATCCTAAATATCAAAGACAACTTAGGCAAATTTGATGCCAAAGCTGACGAAGGTATTCTTCTTGGCTCTGCGGCCAAGAGTAAGGGATATAGAGTGTTCAACAAATGTGCCATGATTGTTGAAGAGTCTACTAATATAACTTTTGATGAGGACAATAGTATAGTTGTTATTCCCGACGACGATGATGAACCATCTACTTCGACATCAATAAATACAACGTCTGAAACCAGCTTTCCGAAGAAATTACCAAAGAAGTTTCAATTTACTCCCTCTCATCCAAAGGACTTGGTAATAGGTGAAATATCAAAAAGGGGTAACTACTCAATCCTCTGTAAGAGACATTATAGCTAACACTGCATTCATTTCTCAAATAGAATTGAAAAACGTTTTAGAAGCTTTTAATGATGAATTTTGGATTTCTGCGATGCAAGAAGAACTCAACCAATTTGAGAGAAGCCAAGTTTGGGAACTTGTTCCTAAACCTACTAGCCACTCAATAATTGGCACTAAATGAATTTTTCATAATAAAGTAAACGAGGATGGTTCAGTCACTCGCAACAAAGCTCGTCTTGTAGCCCAAGGATACAATCAAGAGGAGGACATCGATTATGATGAGACGTATGCTTCTGTTGCCCAACTAGAATCCATTCGAATGCTTTACGCATTTGCAAATTTTTAAAACTTTAAACTTTTCCAAATAGAGGTGAAAAGTGCTTTTCTAAACGGTTTTATCAAAGAAGAGTTTTTTATCAAACAACCACCTGGTTTCGAAAATCATAAATTCCCCGACCATGTTTTCAAACTTGGGAAATCTCTCTATGGCCTCAAACAAGCTCCTCGAGCTTGGTATGATCGTCTGAGTACTTTCTTACTAGATAAAGGTTTTTCAAAAGGGAAAGTCGATACTACACTGTTTATAAAATCTCTTGATGACACAATTCTCTTAGTGCAAATTATGTTGATAATATTATTTTTGGGTCTACTAATGAGGGTCTATGCAAAGAATTTGCCAAGTGTATGCAGAATGAGTTCGAGATGAGTATGATGGGGGAGCTCAATTACTTCCTTGGATTGCAAATCAAACAACTCTTACAAGACGTCTCATCAGTCAATCGAAATATGTCAAGGACATGCTGAAGAAGTTTGAGCTTGACAGCATCAAACCGATCAGCACCCCTGTGGCTACTACCACAAAGCTGGAACCTAATGAAAGCGGCAAACCGGTCGATCAACGTAAGTATCGAGGTATAATTGATAGTTTATTATATTTAACTGCTCGTCGTCCCGACATTATGTTCAGTATTTGCTTATGTGCTAGATACCAAGCCAATCCTAAGGAATCACACATGACTGCAGTTAAGCGTATTTTTAGATACCTTAAAGGAACTATTACGGTAGGCTTGTGTTATCCCAAAACCACTTCCTTCGATTTAATCGGATACTCCGATGCTGATTTTGCGGGATGCAAAGTCGACCGTAAGAGTACCAGTGGTACGTATCATTTGCTAGAAAATGCGTTAGTCTCATGGTTTAGCAAGAAGCAGAACTCTGTTGCACTATCCACAACAGAAGCTGAATACATCGCAGCTGGTCGTTGTTGTGCACAGATTCTGTAGATGCGGCAAAACCTTGAAGACTACAACTTATGTTTCAAGTACATACCTATTTTCTGCGATAATACTAGTGCTATTAATCTGACCAAGAACTAAGTTTTTCACTCACGCACTAAACACATAGAAATTAGACATCACTTTTTGTGTGATCATCAACAGCAAGGCACGATTAATTTAGAATTCATAGACACTGAACATCAACTAGCAGACTTCTTTACCAAACTACTGGCCGAAGAGTGCTTCAACTTTCTTTGTCGTGAATTAGGAATTTTGGATAAAACAGTCATTAAATAAATTGGCCTGCATAAATAACGATTATGATATATATCTTTATGGTGACCTTGCTATGGGTACAAGCCGAAAGGGTCCTTCTGATAACAAGGCGTAAAAGCCTAAGGGACATGGTGCACTAGTCTTCGGACTACCGCTAGCTAGAATCTGGCCCCTACAGCTAACCCATGGCAGTTTTATCATAATGGTCGTTGTCTTAAATCTTATTTATTATATGGTTTAATTTCATTTATGACTTAGTTAATTCAAACTTTCAAAATTCTATTCATTTTCCACCAACACTTAGCCATTTTCAACCTTTCCTGTTGTAACACCCAGTTTTCCAGATGAGGGTATTTTTGAAATTTTGTATTTATAATTATTATTTATTTGTATTTAAATCATATTATGATTTTTGGTGATTTTAATCAAATTAAAACTGTTTAAAGTCATGGCTTGTGATTTTGATACCTTGCTAGTGTAACCTGAGCGACTGTCTGACCTAGAGCCTAACCATATCATTAGGATAATTTATAATTACTTTTGAGCATGAGGATATTTTGGTCATTTGGCCTCTTTAAATTATTTCATGATTTATTGCACTGGCGATTGTTGATTTTGACTTTTGACTAGCTGTGACTTAAGGAACTGTCCTAGATTTTGACTTTGACTTGGTAACCTAGTTAACATGGTATGGACCCTAGTTTAACTTAAGTCAACTCAAGTTAGGACACTTAGGATCAAGTTTGAAATAGGAGGATTGGTGTTTTGGTCCATAGACTTGAGACTTAGAAATGGGTTCCATGACTAGTGCAATTAGGCCCATAGCCATTAGACTAAGCCCTAACCCTAATTTTTCACTTTATGGCCAGCCACTAGGGCTCCCCATTCCCTATAAATAATCTCCTCCTTGTTCTTGCCTCTTTTATCAATTTTTTTAAGCTTTGAAGAAAGAGGTAAGGAGCCATCTTCCCCATTCCATAGATTCTCTATTTTAAATCATTTTCTACTCTACTTTCTTGCATTAGAGTCTAATACCATCCTATTTTCTGATTGTGGAGTTTAATCCCAGCCTTGGGATAATTTGGGAGCTTTGGCTAGCAAGGAAGAATCCCCCATTTGAAGCTTTTCTAAGCTTTTTGCACCTATAGGTAAAACTCCCCAAATTGATTTAAATTTCTATTTTCTTTGCATTTAGGGCTAGATCTAGGAGTCCCCTAGCTGTCCTCAAAATTTGGGTGGATTTTGTGTCCGTTTGGTGTCCGTATCGGACACGTATCGGTCTATGTATTCATGTGTTTGTTGAAATACCTCAATGGATTGAATGTTAATGTTTTTCAAAACAAATTACATATTTGGATTGCTTATGAGATGTAGATTACGGATCTAGGTGACTGAGTCATTTTTGATGTGATTTTGTGTCGGTTTTAGGGCTTGGACACGCTGTACGACACTGTCGTGCAGTGCCATGCTGTTCGACGTGTCATGTGCGCTGGACACGACACGTTTTAACATGATATTTTAGGAGAGGGTGTGGGCTATCACTGACACCTTGCACACAAAATTTGAGGCCAAACCATCGAGTGGATAGTGAGAAATTCGACCTGTATTGGTTCTTCACTGAACCGAATCTCCCATTTTCGAGCCACTGATACGCGACTGGACATGCGACACGACACATATTGGACACTATTCAGGGTGTCTAAACTCTAGACCTAGACCTAGGCTACCCATTCGATACAAACCACTTGACCACTTGGTGGACACGCGTGTCCCTGGGTAGGTCGACATGCCCCCACGAGATAGTGTCTCACTGTTCTCTGACTGAGTTCGACCCAGGTTTTTGTATACGTTTTTGGACACGGTTCTTGACACGTGTGGACACACTTAGACACCTTGATGTCTGAGCACACTTGTTTCTCCTTTTTCTTGTATTTTTCTATGTATCTATGTATGTATCGAGTATGTATGTATCAGTATAGGGGGTCGTGTATGTGAGGAACTCATGCATGATGCAGTGTGTATCAACTAGTGTAGTGGCTGGCTTTTTGCATGTGTATCTTGTTTGCCTGTGCATGAGTATTTGGGACTTGGTTGTGTATCTGATACTTGGAGATTTTGGTGCCAGTGATCCACCTACTGTTCTGTCACGACCCGCTCCCAATTTTGGAATACGAGTACGTGGCCAAGTCCAGCCTATACCGCAACATCGGCGGTAGTACGCTGTCTATGATAACAATGGTCCACAATAAGCACAACACGCATATATATCATCCACAACTAAGCCAGCAAAAATCACTAAAATATCCAATAGTCTCAATATTATAAATATGAAAAATCCACTACAACTCAGAAAGTCTCAGGAACAAACCCGGATAATAAAATAGACAACTAACTCCATAACTATAACTACTAACTAATGCGAATCCATAAGGAAGAAAATATGTTAATTCGCATCAGTGCTGGAACTAGGTACGCCAGTGACGTCAGGGTCGCCAACATACTCACCGTAGACCTCGGGGCAAATCTCTTCGTCTAAAGCTGAAAAATAGTTATCCAGTCAGGATTAGAGCAAGATCACCATAACACTACATTACACAATATAATATACAAGCATGAAGGAAAGATAAAAGGAATTTAACTGAAGATAAATATAGGCATGAAATTGTATGATAAGAAAGTACCTTTGAGACGTGATAACAATATGAAGGTAGACTTTGACATACCACTAAGACATGATGACAATAAGAAGGTAGACTTGACGAAAGAAGAACAATAGACGACATGAAACAATAATTAAGTCACGTGTACTGTGTGTTTTAGAATACCAACGTTCAACATGTAGACGGCTTGGGATATCCGTCAGTCATACGTGTGGTACATGACTGATATTATGCAATCAATGTATAGGGAGTCTGTATTCAATTCGTTGACCACATGCTTACTTGTTGTATTCCCCCGCCCGACTCACTCACAATACATGTCCACTATGATAAACATTAGCAATACGATAAACTGTAAACAATAGGAAACAATGAGTAAGGCATGAACATGTATGTATATCCAACCGATTCTAACTCTCGTGCACAATAGTAATCATGAACAATGACAATCATGAACCATAAGGGAGTAATAGTGAAAAGACGACACGAAGATACATGCAGTATAAAATAAAGGAAACATAGGACATAGTGATATTTGCATGCTCTGATAGATGATAAAGTCACAACTCAAGACGTCGTAGCCCGATCTACCCCGACAAAAATAATCACAAGTTAGATCAACGATTCCCACTCTAAAAATCCTAGAAAGTGGCTAATAGGTTAAATCAATTAATACTATTCTAATCCTAGAATAAATCATCTAAAATCCTATTTTAACCTATTTAATTCTGAAATAACAATCTACACACAAATATTTGGCCAAAGAAATTCACGGTTCCAAATTAGGGACTCGTGGCACGCAAACCGAGACATACTGTTGACTAACTAGTCAAACATTATGAATTCAAAGTTTGAGTGTGCAACATGATAGATTTCAGCGTCATGAGTGCACTAGAATCGACCGTGCCGCAAAATCATGATTTGGTCAAAAGTTATCGCTATTATGGCTAACTATGACCAAATCGATGAACCGTTGACCAAATCTGACTTCTATGAATAAAATAAAATAACAGATGAAACTCTGAATTTCTGGAAAAATTATATGTTGTAGAGCTCGGTGTCAGCTTTCCAAAACTTTAAACGGATCGCAAAACAGAGTTCGGGATTGCTCGGAATCTTGAAAACCGTGCGACGTGTTGATTTTTGGACAACCGACACTCAAATAATTATTCAGAAATTCGAGATCAAAATAGCAGAAAATAAATTATATATTCAGAAACCTAACCTCAATACGCTTCCAACAAAAAAAAACGGCAACAGCAATCGCTCCGCGAAGTCGAAGAACTCTCCCACAAAAACTGCTGAATAAAATAGGATTTTGGAAACCTAAAATATACTATTATATATATAGGGAAAAGCTGTCGGTGGCTGGCTAAGTCGGTGGCTGAGACGCCACGTGGCTGCATCGTATTACTCCCGCCAAAACATCCTATGGTCCAAACTAAACCGAGCTTGGCTCGGTTTGGGAGTAGCCCAAGCCGGCTCGGCTTAGGATTAATTAGGGCGGCTCGGAGACCGAGCCTGACCGCCCCCTCTCACTGCCACGTGAGGCCAGCCCTCCCCGCTTCAGCGGTTGACGGGTGGGTCCCCCCCCCGGCTGAGCGGCTGTCTGGGTAATTAATTATAGGAAATAGATTTTTAATTACAAAAAAATTAATTAAAAATCAAGATAAATCCTAAAAAATCCAAATAATTCCCAGAAAATTCCTAAAAATTCCTAAAAAATTCTAGAAAATTGTTTGAGAGTTCTAGAGCCCAAATAAATTATTTGACCTCAAAAATACTCCCGAATGCCTTCATAAAATTCCTAGAAGCTTAAGAAAATAATGAAACCGCATATAAAAATTATCTAAATTTTTTCTAAAAATCCAAGAAATTCTAAAATAATAAAATAATACTCTAGAGGCTGTATGGGGACTCTGAAGACCATATATGTCCTAGTTTTACTATACTTAAGCTATAGGCTTAGGTGCGCACCCTTATGATCCCAAATCAAATCTCCATTTACCTACGATTCAAACCATTATATAAATGATAATAAGAAACAAAATAAATAAATAAAAATAAATAAATACTCTCTAAAATAAATAAATAAAAATTTGGGAGACAAGTGCTACATGTTCTGCCATCATTCTTCTAATTAAGTCCTTTCCCATTAACATTGCATTCATCTAAGTTCAATTCAGTTCACAGACACATCTTCACATGATCTGCATCATGCATTGCATTCCCAATTACCTGCTACATGACTCCCCTGCATTCAACCATATGACTGCCTGCATTCAAATCCAAGTAATAGGAGTTAAGTTCAGACCCTGCATCCTATATTGCATTGCCTGACCCATCTATCTATGCACTATCCAGTTTTTGAGTTGGAAATTGGTTAGAGTATGATAGTATTTTGTTTTGGTTATTTGTTGTATCAGGGAATTTGGCCATTTCAGTAGCATTTTAGCATGTATCAGAGTTGTAAAAGGATAGGTATATTAGTGTTAGGATAATTAGAGTGTGTCAGTGGTTAGAGGATGGGGGTTAGTTCAAGCATGTTATTAGATGTTAGTGTCAGATTTGAGAGGGACTATGACTCTTCATTGTATCAGTCTTGATTCATCCCTTGTGCACCTATACCAGTGAGGATTTAGTAATGTATAGAGAGTTAGAGTGTTAGTGAGAGGAGTTTTGGGATTCGACTGTACACAAGAGGTTGGGTTTGATTTATTTTATTTGTTCACTATCCATGTTTGTATGTTTTGTCCATAACTATAGTTGGTTCAGTCCTTTATCTCTTCACCCCCATATGATTAGGCCCAATGTAACATAGAACCAACTGCAACACCCATACCTCCATTGTCCTGCAACCCACATTCCACTTGACACCCTAGCATTCACTAAACTGTTTTGTATATCACAAATTGTCCTGTACACTGTTTTGATCTGTCACTATTTTCTCAGTTTGAGTATCAGTTGTTGTGTTTGAATACCTGTTTGGGTTTTGGATGCCTAGTTGATATTCGAGTAAAACCTGGGAATTATACCAGGCTGAGATGTTGGGTCCTATGGGTGGGAATTGAAATTGGTTGAATGTTTAGATGGTATATCTAAACTAAAATTGAAGTTCAGCTTAGAGAGTTGGGAGTATAGATGTTTGATTCGAAATTAGTATTTCATTTGGTTTCATATTGGGTTTTCGAATTTAGTTTAGATTTAATGTGTTAATTGCTTGGATGTCACAACTGTCACTTGCTACTCTTGCAATGGAACCCCAATTCCTTGTTTTCCCACACATGTTGTAGCTCCCCTTCTCGGAAATATTGAAAATATTTTTATTTTATTATTTATTGGATTTAAATGGTGATTTTATGATTTATGAATAATTAACTAGTTAATTAGATTAATGATTTTGGGAGAACCGGTTGTACTAAACTAGTCAGACTTGACCTGAGCCAAACCCAAATCCATGTAGACATGTAGTACGACCAGAGACGTTCTTGTAGGGGACATATTTATTTTATATATATATATATTCGTATTTTATTTTAAAGTACTAACAAATATTTTTCGTAAATAATTGTTATATATATAAGTATTATTGATATTAAAATATGAAAAGTTTTTCTTAAAATGCTATTTAAGATTTTGGCATTTTTAGGTTATATGTAAGCTTGTGTACATAGTAGTATATTCAAGTATGTGAATAATAGTCTTTATAAATAAATTATTTTTCTAATTGATTGTTATATATACATATAATATCAATTTACTGATATTGATTGAATATTAAATATAATATATATTATTTTACTATTTAAATCATCTTGGATATATATATATATATAAATAAATATATGTATATAAATGTATGTGTATTTATATATATATAAAAATATATATATATATATATAAATATATATATATGCATATGTGTGTATATAGGTATATATAAATAAATATATATAAAGGTGTATATGTGCAAGTATATACATATATATAGGCGTATATGTGTAGGCATATATATGTGTGTATATATATACGTGCGTACGTGTATATATATATAAGCCCAACTAGCCGAGCTAGTAAACCCCCACCCCGACTCAGCCATTCCAGTGCAAACCCGAGAGAACACCCCATCTATAAATATATACATAATATATATGTATCGAGAGAGTAGTCGAGAGGAACATGGCACGCAAAACCTAAAACCCTAACCTCCAACCGCCGCCACCGACGCCACCACGACCACCCGTGGTCCGGCGACCCACCCGCCGCCGGTGCCACCACCGCGCGCGGCCGGAGCTGCCACGCGCACAGCCGCGATAGCAGAGCGTGCGGACAGAGGAACGACAATGAACAACCCGGCGACCCAACTTCGTCGTCAAAAATCATCCTCATCGCTCGATCATTTTCCGAGATACTTCTTCAGGTATGATGACAACGTATACACCTCCCAATCCCTTCAGTTAGTTTTTATTTAGACGGATTAGGTCGTCCAGAAAGTCGACACGAACTTTGCCGAAAAACTTTTCTTGAACAGTTCACAGGGCAGTCCCAACCCCCAACTTGGAAGGCGATTTTTCGCCAATCCGTAGATCGATTCAAAAATCTATTTGAACAGACTTGTAGGTTACATATACGGGATTAAAACCCTACTGCCACTTTTAATTCTATTTAAATAAATAGTAAATTAAATCGGCTTAAAGTTTCAGAAAAACCCTCTTCTAAAACTGTAGAAAACATTGAAAACTCTCCGATACCACGTGCGTCCCGTCAAACCGGGCGACTTGGTAGTGAACCGAAGGCATCGAAAGGTGCATAACGGCTTCGTGGATGTGTGGGCTTTGACGGAATTCAAATTGGTCGCGTGTGCGCGACAAATTTGATGCGTATCCGTCGAAATTCACCGTATCAGCCTCTGTGAAAGTTTTCTAATTACTTCGTGCACGCTCGTCAGATCAAGACGAAACTTGCGCTAATAGGACCATATCATTTTTCTGGTCCTGTATGCCAAGTTTGGTCCTATTCTGAGACAGTAGAATCGGAACGTCGTTTTGCGGGCCCCACGGTCCCACTCAACGGGCGATTTTGTACACGGCCCGCAGTAATCCAACTCTGGACATACGGTTGGGTTCGTATCGGAAAACCGAATTCGTATACATATAGTTTGACGACTTTAGACACCATTGACTCCGGCACGCTTTTCGGTGCAAAGTGGGTCCAACGGCGGACACCGTTTTGACCCGAAATTATCGTTTTACCCCTGTGTCCAGAATTGGACTTAAGGACAAGCAATTCTAGCTAATTTGACTATTCTGAGAATGTTGGTACTGTTTATTTTATCATCTGGATACTTCTGCATGTGTTGACTGATTTTGGCTTATTAAGTGGTATATTATTATTGGTTTCACCAGCTAAGGACCTCAGGCAAGTGCACTTTCTGATTGCTTTCTGATTCATAGTAGTCTTTTTATTTCATGTCTATATATATATCTTGCTGCTTGTTGACACTCTCGTCACACGGAGTAGTCGGGAGGAGAAATATCTTAGTAGACATGTGGACTACCCAGAACTATCCTCCGTGTCTTTCGTGGATGCTAGCAGCTGCACATGACATGTGCAGTGTGTCTTATTTACCCCCTAGCCGTTCATATATTGAAAAGGATATTTCACACCACCTAGGTAGATGTCTTTTATTTTTTATTTATTTCTCCATCATGCCATGTCATCAGTTATCTTCCAGTTTTTATCCCTCATATATTATTTTCATGTCTTGTTAATTCTATTGTGTTTTTGTATTGTCATCGGTTTGTGTACTTATTCCATTCCTGACTGAAAACCAATATTTTTCAGGTTTAGCCGCGATCACTCTTAACATGGGGAAGGCTTGGGTATGCTGAGGTCGACCTAGAAATAGATAGCAGTTGTAATATTTCATTAATTATAAATTCTTGTATTTTCATTAATTAGAAATATTGTAAATATTGTAACAAATTTAGAAATATGAATGAGCAGCAAATATTATATTTTATGATTTTGTGCAATTATTTCTTGCGGGCTTGACAGCGTTCTACCGTCGACTCTGCGACGTAGGCTGGCTTGGATACGTCTCGTATCCAGAAAGCGGTGCGGGTCGTGACAAGTTATTGTGGTGGCCCATGTAGGTCAGATTTCGTAAAAGACTGCGAACTCGTGATGGTATGTTAGTCGTACTATTGCGAGCCTGCGCCCAGGAAATGCTCATTCACAATTAGGATTAAAATAATTTAAGAGAATGACTAGGACTAGGAGTCCCTTATTTAAATTGACCGTTGGGTAGTTAAGGTTATTAGATAGGCCATGCAATTCAGATAGCTTGCTAGATCCCTATATGTACACTATTATTTCTGATATGACAATATGATCCCATGTGGATATACTATTCGCTTGGTATGTTAGACTTGCCTAGAATTAAGGTGTTAATTTTGATAAACTGTTTAATTTTTTGTTGCTTTATTAGATATAAATCTTATATCATAAGTTAGAATTATTAATTTTAAATTCCCTTTTGCTGTAAGGAGTTAGTTTATAATTTCTGATTTTATTAATTGTGTACGAATCTCGAGTTAGATTTTGATTCTCACAAAACTCGAACTACTTGTGCCTCGTTTCCAAAAAATCTTGCCTATTTATATTTTGACTCTCTTGACCAATGCTGCTATTACAGCCTAGTTTTTGCAAGCTTACTCTTTTATCGAGCTTGATTCAAGACATATGTTTATTGGGGACGCCCGCTAACATATTGTCTAATCAGAATCATTGTATTACGGTCTGATCAACCATGATGCATTTGGTTCGCTCTTCATCTAATTACCCTACGTGGATTAAGATGTAGATGTCTGTAGGATCTGATCCGCGACTGCTTTGACAAATCCTCTTGAATTATGCATTCGCCTTTGAATCACGTAATTGTGTTCAGTGACATCTCTCTCGAACTCTTTATTATTTTTGTCTTTCACTGATTTGAAAGATGAAAGCTCGTAATTGATAGATAGATACCTAGTATTCCCATGACCATGATGGTTGTATACGCAAGTGTAGCTACCATCGGCCAGTCCTGTGACTAGAACCTTGCCTTAAGTTACTCGCCCTCTCTGCGACCCTAATCCTACTATCATAATCTTCTAGTCCTTGGAATCCGAGAATGATTAGGATCTTTCCCTTGATCAAATGCCAACCTAGGAGACTACCTATTCTCAAGAGACCAAATGTTGTGAGCCTCTAACAAATACTGTGCCCTAGCTACTAAGGTGGGTAGACTGTAAGTCTCCTCAATTTTGGAATATACGACTATTACCAATTGATTAGAATAATTTCCATTAGCATGATAATTAGTGTCCCATGGACTCCCACTTTCCATTTAGATCACTTTATGTCCCCGACCGTGCCATTAATATTTGGAGCGCGAGACCAGCTATTTTCTCTCAACAAATTTCACATGCATGATCTAGACAAGTCCACCTTCATCTAGGTATATCATGTCCCACTCAAATTCGTCCCCTTGTACTCTATTTTTGTGGTACGACTTTTAGGTCAAAAGGACTAGCTAAAACCCTTACCATAGTGCCGGTATACTTTCCGACTTCCACTAGAGCCTTAACCTTGACTCAATTCCTTCGACCCAATATATGATTGTGATCTACTCGAAGCCCACTATGCACATGCCACTAGTGTGCCACCCAATTGAGGTCTCATGTGCTCCTTAAACACAAAGTCACCGAAGGCACATTTTGAGCTTTGGGAACCTAGCTAACCAACCGGACTAGCAACTAGCTCAATCCCTTGGGTAGAAACCTATTCTAGGATACCCTAATCTAGTAAGCATAGAGTTTTATCATTGAGATCTTGTCTAGTCCATATAGATTGAAACCCAATGTTCATCCAACAAATGACTGATGTCCAAAATAGAGAACCCATTAAGAACCAGTAGAACCCATCCATACATACTACCGTATTTGGACTATAAGACCAAACTAATTGAAATAGGTCCCTATACCTATGATGTAGTCTCCACCTTTTAGAATGTGATGTCATTCGTAACCATTATTCCGTCTACCTAAAAGTCGCGATACGATCATGTATTGCATTTAGATCCTTTGCTCGTGTGTTTAAATAACCACGGAAAAGAATCACAATTTTGATTTCTTAAATTCCGTTCTATTTTGGAACCTAGTTTAGAATTTCGAAAACAGAATTTATGTATCGCATGGATTGGAAGCCCCTCTAAGAAACAAGTGTTCTTTGATTTAGCAAGTGACTGGACTAGAGTAGCCCAATCTAGCAAATAAGTTAATGTTTCATAAACCTTATTCCTGTCTACATCATTTGATACTCTCTGTCGCTCTGGAAACTTCATATTCGCTCTCAATTTTTCTTCCTTATCGTCATGCCCTTCCTATTGTAGAGTGCCGAATGGTCATATTTATTAGAATTTACCAATATTTTTTGCTACTTGTGTAAATTTGTTGCTTGTTAGATTTTGGATGCTTGATAGATATAAGAGGATTATAGACGTCATATGCAATAGGTACCTGTTGGTAGGATTGTTAGCAACTAGTTAGAAGATTATAGATTTTAGTTGTGAGGAGTAGCGTGACAAAAGGTGGGTAGAAGTTCTCGAGGATTCGTAATTACGAAATGACTAGGAGGAGGTATAAATAATTTGGAGAAATAAATTTGAGAAAATTGTGGTAATAGTGGATTTATTTTTTTATTTTTATTTTTAGGCATGTTTATGAGTTAGAATTTCGAGGACAAAATTATTTTTAAGGTAGGTAGATTTGTAGCTCCCCTTCCCGGAAATACTAAAAATATTTTTATTTTATTATTTATTAGATTTAAATGGTGATTTTATGATTTATGAATAATTAACTAGTTAATTAGATTAATGATTTTAGGAGAACCGGTTGTACTAAACTAGTCAGACTTGATCCGAGCCAAACCCAAATCCATGTAGACAGGTAGTACGACCAGAGACGTTCTTGTAGGGAGCATATTTATTTTATATATATATTCGTATTTATTTTAAAGTACTAACAAATATTTTCCCTAAATAATTGTTATATATATAAGTATTATTGATATTAAAATATGAAGAGTTTTTCTTAAAATGCTATTTTAGATTTTGGCATTTTTAGGTTATATGTAAGCTTGTGTACATAGTAGTATATTCAAGTATGTGAATAATAGTCTTTATAAATAAATTATTTTTCTAATTGATTGTTATATATACATATAATATCAATTTACTGATATTGATTGAATATTAAATATAATATATATTATTTTACTATTTAAATCATCTTGGATATATATATAAATAAATATATATGTATATAAATGTATGTGTGTGTATATATATATATATATATATATATATATATATATATATATAT
Organism: Iris pallida; assembly: GCA_029216955.1. Lineage (NCBI taxonomy): Eukaryota > Viridiplantae > Streptophyta > Magnoliopsida > Asparagales > Iridaceae > Iris > Iris pallida. Next base: position 7,425,454 of record JANAVB010016195.1, read on the forward strand.
ATATATATATATATATATATATATATATTTATTTTATATATATATATATATATATATATATTTTTTTTTTTGTATATATATATATATATATATATATATATATATATATATATATATATATATATATATATATATATATATATATATATATTTTTAATATATATACATATACATATATATATATATATATATATATATATATATATATATATATATATATATATATATATATATATATATATATATATATATATATATGCATATGTGTGTATATAGGTATATATAAATAAATATATATAAAGGTGTATATGTGCAAGTATATACATATATATAGGCGTATATGTGTAGGCATATATATGTGTGTATATATATACGTGCGTACGTGTATATATATATATATATTTTTTTTATTTATAAAACCACCACTTTATTCAATCATTCAGCAAAACGAAAAGATTTACACAAGCCAAAATGAACTACTAACATCCAACTAATGCCTACACTTGATTGTAGCCTTGGAAATTTGTCGAAAAATCTCCTTCTCCGTAGCCTCCTTGGAGTATTTGTGACCTTCATAGCGCCACTTATTTCGATTTTTCCATAAAACCCAGATAACAGCTCCCACCCCGATCTGACGCCGGTGAAGATGCTTCCCACGCCACCATTTCTGCATACATTGCCTCAAACACGAGCTTCTTCCCCTAATCTGGAATTTAGCCTGCATGGACGTCCAAGTCTCCCTAGCCAACTCGCCCTCGTGCAGTATATGTTCCATCGTTTCTTCCGAACTGAGCAAGCAACAATGACATTTAGATGCCAAGCTATAACCCATATTCATGAGATTCTCATCTGTAGGGAGCTTACAATGCAACACCCTCTATAAAGTATCGACCATTTATAGGGTATACACGTACCCCAAATATGTATGAATGATGGGTTCAGCGGCCATCTCCTTCGGGCAATATCCCACGCGGATGAAAGAGTAAAATTCCCCGACACCCTGCGCCAATGAAGCCCCTGATCATCGAGCAAAATGTACTGTTCAGCCATCCCACGGCCCGGTAGCAATCTCTTCCAAACATAAGATGAGTTCGATGTTACCAAAGCATCAGTCGGGGTCACTTGTGTACAATATTTAGCCAAAAAATATTAAATCCAAAGACTATCCTGTGACCGAAATTTCCACCACAATTTAATAGCAAATGCTTACATAATATCCACCAAACGTTTCACGCCCAAGCCACCCTCCGACTTTGTTCTGGCTATCAAGTCCCATCCCATCCATTTTCGCTTTGGAGCCCCATTGCAAGAACCCCAAAAGAAAGAGCTAAACATGGCCTCAATGCGATTAAGCACTGAAATAGGCGGATTGCACGCCGCCAGTGTATAAACAGGAATAGACGTAAGAACTGATTTAAGCAGAATCAGTTTACCTCCTGGCGACAAAATCTTATTGTGCCACCCTTCAATCCTGGACCGGATCCTACCCAGGAGATCATCGAACATAGCAGCGTTCCGTCTTCCTGCAGCCAGTGGACATCCCAAGTAAGTAAAAGGCGGGTGGCCAATCTCGAACCCTGTGCGCTCTGACAGTTCTTCGATTCGAGTGGGGTCTGTATTGTCCGAAACATAAAGCTTGGTCTTGGCCACATTGAGTTTTTGGCCCGAGACTTCTTCATATCTAGCCAATGTATCCTGGACCAAAGCAATCGAGCGATAATCACCTGCTGAGAATAACAAAACGTCATCTGCATAGGACAAATGCATAATTGGCATACATCCTCTAGGTGATATGAAAGAAGTGAACCCGTCTGTGTTAGGCAGCTGCTTCAGGTTACATGACAAAGCCTCTGCCGCAATAATAAATAATGCTAGGGAGATCGGATCCCCCTGTCTCACACCTCTGAAAGACTGAAAATATCCAGCAGATTCCCCGTTGATCAAAGGGGAAAACCAGACGTTGTTCTGAAGACGTAGCATCATGTCGACCCATTTATTGTGAAACCCGAACCTACGCAGAACTTTGAGCAGGAACCTCCAATCAACCCGATCATAAGCCTTCATCATATCTAGCTTTATAGCAATGTTGCCTCCCCAATACTTTTTGTTAAGCTTAGCAACTATTTCTTGAGCCAAAACAATGTTATCGACGATTTCACGGCCTTTAACGAAGCCACTCTGTTCAGGTGAGATCAACTTGGGAAGAAATGGGGCCAATCTGTTAGCCAGTGTCTTAGAAATAATTTTATTTAGGACAGAGCAGAGACTAATCGGTCTATAATCAGAAAAGTACTTCGGCTGTTTGATCTTAGGAAGCAAGACCAATGAAGTATTCGTGATGTCACGGGGAAGAGAGAAGCCATCAACAAACATACCTATAGCCTCTGTAATGTCACCTCCTATAATATCCCAGCTGCTAAGGAAGAATTGCACGCTAAAACCGTCAGGGCCCGATGCACTGTTCTTGTCAAGAGATTTAATAGTTTCGAGCAGCTCCTGCTTCGACGGAGGTGCGATTAGGCAGTCATTATCCGCATCATCTATCAATCTAGGGATCACCGATAGAAACTCGTCGTCATCCGTAATATCTCCCCTCTGATATAACGACGAGAAATAATCAACAGCAGCGGATTTGATAAGGGAGTTCTCTGAAAGGGGAACATCATTATGAGAAAGGATTGAATGTATCCTAATGGTTTTCTTCTTGTAGTTGACACACTCATGAAAATAAGCCGTGTTCTTATCCCCCTCTAAATCCCGTTTCAATCTTGATTTTTGTCGCCAATAGTCCTCCTCAATCTGAATCCGTTGCTTGAGCACCGCAGTTTGCTGAGACAAGGCAATTCTATTCACCTCAGATTGATCAGCTTCAAATTTCAATTATGCCGCCAAAACCTTGTCCTCCGCCTCCTTGACTGCTTGAAATAAATCACCAAATGTGGCTCTACTCCATCGAGATAACACTGACCTGCATGCCTCCATCCGACGAGCAACCCTGGTGATACCATGGTGATGATCCACCGAGAGCCAAGCTTCCCTGACCAGCTGCAAATAGTCTTCATGTTTTGTCCAAAAATCTAAAAACCGAAATGGTTTTCGAATATTATGATGTTGAGCAAGGAGGCGAACAAGAATAGGAGCATGGTCGGACTCAGTTCGGTTCAAATGATCTTCCACGGAACACGGGGCGAGCTGATGCCAAGAGCTATCCATGAACACCCTGTCTAACCGTGAAGCCCTCCTATCTGAACTGTCCGACTTGACCCAAGTGAAGGAGCTCCCTGAGAATGGCAATTCAGATACACCTGCTGCTAACTGGAAGTTGGCAAATTCCTGCATGGAAACCGCGTCTGCCCTCCTACCACCCACCTTCTCATCCTCTCTCAATACGGCGTTAAAGTCTCCCCCTACTATCCAAGGAAGCCTCAGCATACTCTGAGTTTGGAGTGCGTACGTGTATATATATATATACATACATATATATATATATATATATATATATATATATATATATATATATATATATATATATATATATGTATATGTATTAAGTGTTAAATAGAAAAAGAAATAGAAAAAGAAAAAGAAATAGAAAAAGAAAAGAAAAAAAAAAAAAAAAAAAAAAAAGAAAAAGAAAAAAAAAAGAAAAGAAAACAAAATAAATAAGAAACAGCAGCAACACACCTATACTAAGCCCAACTAGCCGAGCTAGTAAACCCCCACCCCGACTCAACCATTCTAGTGCAAACCCGAGAGAACACCCCATCTACAAATATATACATAATATATATGTATCAAGAGAGTAATCGAGAGGAACATGGCACACAAAACCTAAAACCCTAACCTCCAACCGCCGCCACCGACGCCACCACGACCACCCGTGGTCCGGCGACCCACCGCCGCCGGCACCACCACCGTGCGCGGCCAGAGCTGTCGTGCGCACAGCCGCGATAGCAGAGCGTACGGATAGAGGAACGGCAATGAACAGCCTGGCGACCCAACTTCGTCGTCAAAAATCATCCTCATCGCTCGATCATTTTCCGAGATACTTCTTCAGGTATGATGACAACGTATACGCCTCCCAATCCCTTCAGTTAGTTTTTATTTAGACGGATTAGGTCGTCCAGAAAGTCGACACGAACTTTGCCGAAAAACTGTTCTTGAACAGTTCACAGGACAGTCATAACCCCCTACTTGGAAGGCGATTTCTCGCCAATCCGTAGATCGATTCGAAAATCTATTTGAACAGACTTGTAGGTTACATACACGGGATTAAAACCCTACTGCCACTTTTAATTCTAGTTAAATAAACAGTAAATTAAATCGGCTTAAAGTTTCAGAAAAACCCTCTTCTAAAACTGTAGAAACATTAAAAACTCTCCGATACCACGTGCGTCCTGCCAAACCGGGCAACTTGGTAGCGAACCAAAAGCATCGAAAGGTACGTAACGGCTTCGTTGACGTGTGGGCTTTGACGGAATTCAAATTGGTCGCGTGTGCGCGACGAATTTAATGCGTATCCGTCGAAATTCACCGTATCGGCCTCTGTACAAGTTTCCCAATTACTTCGTGCACGCTCGTCAGATCGAGACAAAACTTGCGCCAACATGACCGTATCGTCCTTCTGGTCCTGTATGCCCAGTTTGGTCCTATTCTGAGACAGTGGAATCGAAATGCCGTTTTGCGGGCCCCACGGTCCTACTCAACGGGCGATTTTGTGCACGGCCCGTCGGAATCCAACTCTGGATATACGGTTGGGTTCGTATCGAAAAACCGGATCTGCAGACATGTAGTTTGACGACTTTAGAGACCATTAACTCTGGCACGCTTTTCGGTGCAAAGTAAATCCAACGGCGGACACCGTTTTGACCCAAAATTACTGTTTTGCCCCTGTGTCCAGAATTGGACTTAAGGACAGGCCACCCTAGCTAATTTGACTATTCTGAGAACGTTGGTACTGTTTATTTCAGCATCTGGAGACTTCTGTATATGTTGACTGATTTTGGCTTATTGAGTGGTATATTATTATTGGTTTTACCAGCTAAGGACCTCAGGCAAGTGCACTTTCTGATTGCTTTTCGATTCATAGTAGTCTTCTCATTTCATGTCTATACATATATCTTGCTACTTGTTGACACGCTCGTCACACGGAATAGTTGGGAGAGAAAATATCTTAGTAGACATGTGGACTACCCAGAACTATCTCCCGTGTCTTTCGTGAATGCTAGCAGCTGCACATGACACGTGCAGTATGCCTTATTTACCCCCTAGCTGTTCACATGTTGAAAAGAATATTTCACACCACCTAGGTAGATGTCTTTTATTTTTTCTTTATTTCTCCATCATGCCATGTCATCAGTTATCTTCCAGTTTTTATCCCTCATATATTATTTTCATGTCTTGTTAATTCTATTGTGTTTTCTCAGTTTGTGTACTTGTTCCATTCCTGACTGGAAACTAACATTTTTCAGGTTTAGCCGCGATCACTCTTAGCATGGGGAAGGCTTGGGTATGCTGAGGTTGACCTAGAAATAGATAGCAGTTGTAATATTTCATTAATTATAAAATCTTGTATTTTTATTAATTAGAAATATTGTAAACGTTGTAACAAATTTAGAAATGTGAATGAGCAGCAAATATTATATTTTGTGATTTTGTGCAATTATTTCTTGCGGGCTTGACAGCGTTCTACCGCCGACTCTGCGGCGTAGGCTGGCTTGGACACGTCTCGTATCCGGAAAGCGGGTGTGGGTCGTGACACATGTGCACACTAATTTCACTCATTGATCACTGTTCTCAGGTTCCTGAGAATCTGAGATGCATATGGCTATCCCATTGTACATACAATGTCACATACACATCACTGATATTGGGCTGAAACCTGAGTTTTAGTGCACATCCACACCCACACATACATGCCCTATACACACATGTACTCACATTCACTCACTCACCCAAGACTGTACACACACAGCTCTGTTATACATATCTTTCACTGTACATTAACATATGCACTTGCATCATTAGCTTATACTCCTTGCTTTACTGTTGCATTCAGTCCATTGGACTTATAGAACTGTCCATGACCCATAGCTTCTCAGCCCCTATATTATAGCACCCATATTTTCATGTTGACAGTCCCATATTCATTATACTGTCCTATCACTCACCCCCTTGAAAATATAGTTTAGGTTTGATATTGCAGCTTGAGTGTGGATATGAATGTGTTATGGGTTCAGTTTTCCTAAGTATATAGAAATTGTTTCAGTTTTCCTAAGTTATATAGATATTGTCTATATATAATTGATATATATTAGGATGGGGTCCAGTTTCTTAGTTTGGGTTTAGGTTCAGGTCTAGGATAGTGCTACCTAGAATAGAGTGGTATATTATATATAGGTATATATATGTATAGGGTAATGTAGGGCTTGTGAATGACTAGGGTTGAGTCAATATTGTATAGAGATATTGGGTATTTGATATATGAGTTAGAGTATAGGATTAGTTAAATATAGGATTATGGTTAACTTATGTGAATAGCTTTATTATAGAGTTGACTAGAGTCTTGACTTGGGTTGACCCAGAGTTGACCAAGTTTGACTTGGACTAGTTTGACCTAGACAGTTGACCAGGTTTGACTTAGAGTTGACTTTGACCTAGATTGGCCTAGAAGTCATGTAGATTGCATCATAAACTTCATTTATCTTATTTTTAAACACATTTTAAGCTGTATTAATTTGTTTAGGACATTGTGACTCCGGTGCAGGCATCTGATATTATATTACTCTTTTTAGAGTATCAGGCGAGTACATTCTCTGATAGTTCTCTCATTTATTTGTCAATTATTGTACTTCAGTTCTAGTTAGTTGTATGTGATTCTCTGTTACAACTCGTCTGGATATTCTGGATTCATGTATGCGACACACATACCATATTGTCTGGCCTCTATTACTGGTATCATCATGTCTGGCTTATATTACTGGAATCACCTACTGGAATCACCCTGGAATCACTTGTTGGTATCATCATATTTGGCTGGACTCATCTCGATTCTCGTATCGTATTCTGGAATCACTTGTACTTGCTGGGAGGGGAAATACTTGAGTAAGACATATAGACATACCCCAATCTGGAATCTCCCAACTGGAATCTACTGGAATCTACTGGAATGATAGCCATCTCATACCCGGCCAGGTGTGTGATATGCCGTATTACCTACAGCCGTTTACATGTCGATCTCGGTATTTTAAAATACACTGTTAGAGTATAGGCTGGACTCACCCTGGAATCATTGATCACTATGACTGGAATTGTTCCATACTTGATTCATCTTGTACTAGACTTACATTGGAGTTACACTTGTCTACATTTACTGTCTGGACTTATATAATGTTACCCTGGTTTAGCTAGCTTTTACTTTACAGTCTTTATTGCCATGATTCTTCTCTTGTTTAGTTACCTTATTTTCCTTGTACTTTACCTATCTTTCTATACCATCACCTGAATATAAACTGCCATGTTCATCAATACAACTGTCTATAACTGCTTTATAGTTCTCTGTCATTTACTTGGGTTTTCTAGATGAGATTGTGCTCGTTCTTGTCCTGACTGGACCTGTTAAAATTTTACAAATGATTGCCCTGAGGACACTTGCCCTACTTATTATGGACTAGGAGACGTCTTAGCTACCTTTGGCCCCGACACTCAGGAGTGATCGGGAGATTAGCTAGTGACTTGGTTAAGATTTTATGTTTTAGAACTTGAATTGTAAATAAGTTGAGACATGTTGTTTGAGATTGTTAGAGATTATATTATTTAGTAGTTGGTTTTATTGTTGTTTTCAATCTTAGTTATAATCTTCTGTATTATCATATTGTGCTTAGACTGTGATTGAGATTACATTATATCTATACTTGTCCTCCGTTCGGAGTTGATATTTTGATAAGTACATTATATAATTGCGTGAGTTGCTGGTTAGATAGTGACCTAGAATAGCGTTCTACCGCCGACACTGCGGCGTAGGCTGGGCATTGTTACGCACTCGTACCCTCACAGTGGGTGCGGGTCGTGACACCTGTGTTCTGTGCCCATGGAGGCAGAGTTCGGGCCGAACTCTGTGTCCTTGGTCACAGAACCTTCAATGCTTTTCAGCCACTCCTTGATTTGATCCGACGGTCCAGATTTAACCCGCTTGGCTGCTCCTAAACACCTTAAACCCGAGAAACAACCCTCTCTCTTTATTTTATTCTTCTTCCACCTTCCTCCAAACACAATTTTCTTAAACCCTAACCCTAGAAACTCCACTTTTAGGGCTCTTTTTCTTTCCAAACTCAAGATTTCAAGTTTTTGAAGGGATCTCGTCCATCTTTTCTCATCTTTGTGAGGTATATTCCTCTCTATTTCCTTTTCAATTATTTCAAATTCTCCATGGCTCCAAGACTCTTTAGAAGAGGCAAGAGAAGAAGGAGTGAAGGTGCATCATCTTCCAATCCTCCTCCTTCTCTTGCTCCTCCAATCAATCCACTTTTTAATCCACGACAACCTCATGACCCCAACACATTCAATGAACAAATTTTTGTGTCATTGGAGGCTTCCAATGAATGATGTAATGACTTTTATTTACGGAGTGTGTATGCGGGTCATCCGATCAATTTTACCATATTTTTGGCTTATGATTCATTGTTCCATGACCTTTGTTTAGATGAGTTAGTTTCTACATCATCTCTTATCTATTTGAATGCTATCCAAATATTTTACTGTAATCTAACCTTTGACGACACACAAATCTATTCTTGTGTCGCCGGTATCGATATTACTTTTGATGATTTTGAGCTAGCTTGCGGAGTATCTCGAGATCCCGGAACCCAATTCTTGGGAGAAACTTGTCGATGCACGCAAGTTTCAATTTTTTGATGGATCGTCACTTGAAAGTTTCAAGGATGATTTGTGTACTCCCAACACTCGTCTACGCAAGCTACGAGCTAAATATCTTAACCCGTATTTCTATGAACTTCATCGTATCATTTTTTCCACGATCTTGCACAAAGCGGGATCGACCGATGAAGTATCTTATATTGAGATCTCTGTACTTTATCATCTCCACTTTCATGTCCCTTTTAATTTTTCGTGCACTATAATGGACTGGATGATTAGTACACGGAAGAAACATCGATCATTGGTCTACGCCCTATATTTGTCGATGATTTTTTGTGCGTTCTATATTGCTCTTGATGAGTGTCAGTTCCTTCATTCCTATGCCTATCTGTCTAAGGCACGACGGCTTCTATCGGCTGTTGAGTCTCCTGCTGAGTCAGAGCATTCCGAGTCTGATGCTCAGGCTGATCCTTCAACTCTTGGCCAACCTGCGCCCGAGCCCCCTGCTACTCTTGAGTCCATTCAGACCATGCTGCGTGATCGTTTTCGCTTGAAGGACGATCGCTGGACTCAGATGGACTATCGTACCACCTTACAGATGTCGGCAATCAGCAACACTCTGCATGACATCCAGTACTCCTCGGCTTCTCATCCTATGGTGTCTTACCCCATGGTATGGGACCCTTCTCGCGAAGGTTACCGTGTCGACGACACCTGGGTCAGAAGGTATTTGGATCCAGATGCAGCGTTTATTGATCCTCGTCGCTCTGCCAGCGACCCATCCGACTCTACTGGACCTTCCCGTGCTCCGTGACGGCCGTGATCCATTTTATGATGCTGTTGATGCTTAGGATTTCTTGTATGCACTTTGTCATTTTCATTCTGTGATTATGTAGTTAAACTCTTTTCTTAGTCCTACTTTATGATTATATGGCTTTTATTTAGATTATTTTTGCTAGTTATCTCTTACGTTGGACTTGAGCTTGGTTGTGTGATTATATATTTTCTCCATGGTTATGCTTTTATGGGGCAACTTCTATTTTATTTTGCTAAATGTCAAAGGGGGAGAAATATGTGATATTTGCTTAACCATTTTTTTGGATAAATACTTGTGCTATATTATGCTACACTTATGCTATATTGTTTAGACTAGTATCAGGACTTCTCTATTTACGGGGGAGCCAAATTGTCCAACTACAGGGGAGCTATATATGTGTCTAGGTATGAATGTTACGGCACGCAAATATCGTAATTTTGTCAATTATCAAAATGGGGGAGATTGTTGACCCAAACTGGATCGCAGTCAACCTAATCTTGATAATTAACAAATCGATATTTGATATGATACAACTTGACACATATATTGTCATCAAAGCTACAAAACAGATGACTAACACATATCAATCAAACGATCATCATCGACGACTGCTCGACGAATACCGCTGGAACTTGTCATCAGAAGTCTGTATTTTTATATTTTTATTTGAGTCTAGGCTATTGTACATTGAGTCGCACTGGGTATCACAACCATAGACTAGATAACCAAAAAGCCCCACAAACAAAAAGCTAAACTGCCAAAGCCCAATAGCCAATTGAGCATTCTGTCTCCTAGGAGGTAGAGTTCGGGCCGAACTCTGCCCCCACACAGAGTTCGGGCTGAATTTTGTCTCCTAATTTCCAGGAGCTAATTTTTAGGGATTTCTTATTGCAAGTTGTCCAACGGCCATAATTTTTGAATTTTGGACAGAGTTCTGGCCGAACTCTGCCTCCCAGGACTAGTATATATAGGCACCCTTTTCTCTCATTTCAATTCATCCAATCTTCTCATCTCTTCTCTCTTATAGCCTATACATCCTAAAGAGCCATACTCTTCTCATCTACTAGCCACAAAACTTTCTAAGCCTACATGGTGCTCGGTGCGAGTCAATTAGAAGTTTTGTGCAAGAGTCTTGAAGAAGTCACTTGGAAAATTCCGAGTTTTGCCTCAGCGATCTTTTCAAGAAGTTGGCGTGCTCTTATGTATAAAGGCACGTGATTGTAAAGTTATTTCACAAATAGTGGATTTCAATCCTGAGCTAGAGTTCTCCGGCCTGGACTAGTCCTCCACGAGGGAAACCAGGTTAAAAATTGTTGTGTCTGCGTATGCTTTCTGATCTCAATTTAATTTTCGCAATTATACTCTTATTATTTATTTACTAGTTGGGATTGAATAGAGTTGATTTTTTAATTAATCATTATTGTCACAAGTACTCTATTCACCCCCTCTCTAGAGTTGCCTACACGTACTTCAGAAGTGATCCGAAAGTTGACAAAAACTCGCACGCAAAGAAATTGGTTCTGTCTGGAACACGTTCGTAAAATAGATGCCCCAGATAAACTGTTTGGAATTACATAGTTGGCCAATTGGGCAAGAAAATAGACACATAGATCTTTCCTGTAGTTTTTTTTCGTGTGAAATGGATATCATAAAGTATATGAAACACATCTAGGAAGATAACCAACCTGTTGGGTCTCACATAATTATGCTGCTGGAATTGGCTGACTTGTAGGACTATGTTGGGCTACTAAAAGGGGTTTAGAATATGTGGCGGGTCGATAGGATGGTATAGGGTCATGTTATCTTTGCAAAAAACTATCATGGAGCTTCACAGAACGTTGAAAAGGGGTATCGTTGCGCCACAAGGTGCTATCGGCGGCCATGTCTGGGAGTAATTTCAGAATTGGGACTTTTATGGGGAGGTGATAGCTGAAATATTAGGTTAAAATATAAAGTTTGAGGCTTATATATGCTAGACTTTGATAGGTGTATATTTAGGTAAATTTTGGTAAGGTTTGGTGGTCAAACTTGCAAGGTATGTCAATGTCAATCTTAAAAGATTTATTACGTTTCCTAGAAAGGAAACCAATCATTGGAATTAAATCTAATGGATTCGACCACTCATGGATGGACAAATATTGAATAAAGATAGTCTAAAATCATCTTATTAGGTTAGGGCAACCTAGTATAGGCTCTACCGAAGCTAATTGCACTAGTTTTGGGACAATATGATTTATTGAACCGAAACAGGATCTGAAAGTCTAATAAATGGATCTTATGTGCCATTTGAAAATAAATAGCATATAAGAAATCAATTGAGAGGACATCATTGGTATGTGTGTAGTAGGCTTAAAATAGGTCAAAATCATATATTGGATCAAAAATTTTGGATCGAATTTGGGCCCCAAAACGGAATTTGAAAAATATATTGAAATTACGGCGAAGGGTAAAAGGGTCATTTTGATCCAAAAATTGTGCAAGAGAAATATGGTGTAAGAGAACATGTTTGAGTGGTTGTGATCATGTGGGGGTTTGTTAGGATGGTAGAGGATCCTGTCAGCTTCACAAAAAAACTATCGTGGAGCTTCACAGGAGGCGAGAAGGGGTCAAAACTGTTGTTATGCCACAAGGTGCTGTCCGCGGCCATGGCTGGGAGCAATTTCAGGATTGAGACTTTTATGGAAAGGTGGTGGCTGAAATTTTAGGTTAAAATATAAATTCTGAAGCTTACATATGTTAGGGTTTGATAGGTGGAGGTTTGGGTAAATTTTGGCAAGGTTTGGTGGTCCAACTTTTAAGATATGTCAAGGTGAATCTTACAAGATTTATTACGTTTCCTAAAAAGGAAGCCAATCTTCGGAATTAAATCTAATGGGTTTGACCACTCATGGTTGGATAAATATTGAATAAATATAGTCAAAAATTATCCTATTAGGTTAGGGCAACCTAGAATAGGCTCTAACAAAACAAGTTGCACTAGTTTTGGGCTGGTATGATTTATTAAACAAAAATAGGCTCCGAGAGTCTAATAATTGGGTCTTATGTGCCATTTGAAAATAAAAAGCACTTGAGAACTCAATTGAGTGGGACACCAATGGCATGTGTGTAGTAGTCTTAAAACAAGTCAAAATCATATAATTGGTCGAAAAGTTTGGATCGAATTTGGGCCTCAAATCGAATTGAAAAAATACATTGAAATTACGACGAAGGGTAAAATGGCCATTTTGATATAAAGGTACTGCAAGAAAAATATGGTACAAGAGAATATGTTTGAGGGGTTGTGATTATGTGGGGGTTGATAGGATGGTAGAGGGTCCTGTTAGCTTCGCAATAAACTATCGTGGAGTTTCACAGAAGGTCGAAAAGGGGTCGAAACTGCCGTTACTCTACAAGGTGCTGTCGGCGACCATGGCTGGGAGCAATTTTGGGATTAGGACTTTTATAGAAAGTTGGTGGAATATTATGTTAAAATATAAAGTTTGAGGTTTATATATGTTAGGGTTTGATAGGTAGAGGTTTGGGTAAGTTTTGGTAAGGTTTGGTGGTCCAACATGCAAGATATGTCAAGGTAAATCTTAAAAGGTTATTACGTTTCCTAATATGGAAACCAATCTTTGGAATTAAATCTAAAGGGCATGATCACTCGTGGCTGGACAAATATTGAATAAATCTAGTCTAAAATCATTCTATTAGGTTAGGGAAACCTAGAATAGGCTCTAGCATGGCTAGCTGGACTAGTTCTAGGCCAATAGGATTTATGGTATCAAAATCAACTCCGAAAGGTTAATTAATCGGTCTTGTGTGCCATTTGGAAATAAGTAGCACATGAGAACTCGATTGAATAGCACACCATTGACATGCATGTCGTAGGCTTAAAATAGGTCAAAATCATATATTGGGTCGAATGGTTTGAGTTGGGATCGAGTCCCAAATCAAAATTGAAAAACATGTCAAAATTTACGATAAAGGTTATAGTTGACTTTTCGAACCAAAATTGTCCATAAAAAATATATTACAAGGGAACACGTTTGAATGAGACTTGATATATCAAAATGAATGTGGACTCGTCTAAAACACGAATATAGAACTTGTTTCGAGAAATTGGTTAATGCTACACTTCAAAAATCAAAGCTACGACAAAGTGTATTTATAATCAAAATTTAAATATAAAATATACTATAAGAAATAAAAATCATATTAAATAATAAAAATCCTAAAAATCAGAGTGCTTACAAATAGCCTCGACAAATACGGCTCCAAGAAGACCTCATTCTGGTTCCGGTAGACCAAGTGAGATGGCCAAATGGATTGCAACCAGTGGAAGGCTTCTTCCGGTAGACTCGTGGCTCGAGTCCCTCCATCTACAAGTTCTTCCCCCTCACCAAAACCTACATAGGTAGGTGGAATCTTGAAGAATCCATACCCGTTCAAGTACGACAACACTTTTTGGCAGATCAAGTTGGTGGTGTGGAGCCATTCCCCTTGATGGAAGCGGCGAAGAAATACATCACCTGATTTTATATTATATCCAGTCCGAATGCATTAAAGCTGGGTAGTGTAAGGTCAACCAACCCATCAAATAATGAAAGGGTAACTCCAACCTAAAGAATTCACCCTTCACATTGTAGTACAATACTCTCTCCATAAATTCTTGCAGACTACGATGTATGTCACAGATAATCACAGGAAAAAAGGCTAGCTTGTGACCAAACATAAGTCAGACAATGGAGAGGATGAGGTTCCTACTCACTCGCTCAAGTGACCCAGATCCTTCTAGGACTACGCAGTTGCGTAGCCATATCATCAAATATGCGGCAACCACTATCTCCGCTGACAGAGGGTATTTGTCATGATAAAGTAATGAATGATCTTCTTACTCGGCTGATTGAGCTCATCGACTAGGAGGTTCATTTTTGTTTTGGTCACCGTAAAAGCAGTTATGCTCTCCGCCGAAGAAGCACGCCGGATATCAATATGAATCTTCGTTGGGTTCATGTTCGTTTGGACAAAAATATGTCTCTTCCAGGATTGGACGTAAGGACATGACTTCTACGGGTCAAGGCGTTGGTATTTCATGTGATGGCATAACAACTCATTATAAACAGCCATCATCTCTGGGTTCATCAGCTCCAGATCTCAGAGCTCTTCATTGCAAGGAGTATACTCCTCATACAGTTCAGATCCCCATGGTAGCCTCGAGATTGCACACATTTCTTAGAGGGCCAAGACCATCTCCCCGTCGGGTGTTAAGAAGTTACCAGTATCGCTATGATACGACTCCAGCAACGCCAAAAAATAGGTTGCTTTATAGTTAACCTATATTGGGTAGCCCTGATGGCATAGTATAACCCAACCTTCTTGAGAATCGCCTTATACTTAAAGAGGACCCACGAAGTTAAGTCGGACCATTCTCAAACACTGTGGGTCCAGCTGGTAACTCGGAATATACCTGGTGGGTATAATCTCCTCTCTTCCATCATCCGGTTCGTTAATGTAGCCATCATGAAAACCAGAGAGCTTTCATCAACCTCGTACATCATTTGACCCAAGCGCAGTGTTCACATTATGTACGAAGGCCCATCATTCTTATACTCAAACACATCCTTTTGATGGGAGTGATATTTAGCCTTAAAATAACTGACCATCTGTAACCACCTAATTCTGGAATATGGGTCTTTTTTACTATTATTTAATTTTGGTAATCATATAGCTCTAATTATATTACTATTATTTAGTATGCTAGCTAACTTAAGTAAATTAAGTTGGTATGTTTTTTTTATATCCAAACTAGCTGACTGTTTTAGCTAAAAATAATTTTAGATGAATTATTTTCAATGTTATATATAAATGTAAATACATATATAGCTAGCGTATTAAATATAGGAGATTATACAATCATGAAGTAGGGGGTCTCATCTGTGCTAGTAAGGTTTAAATGCATTAGAATGGACTTGTATTTCAGCCTAGGTTATGTTGGACTAGTAGGTAGTTTGGGTTAGATAAACCCATCCAAACCAACGTTGATTGAGCCAAAATTTGACACACATGTACTAGACATGTTAGGGACACAAACTAAGTCTTTATTGGACCCATGTGCAAAATACAAAGTAGTGTAACAAGCCATCTAGCCATATGCTATTTTTGGCCAGAATTGTACACCCCACTTGGAAGTTATGTAAACCACCTCCCCACTACCCCATTTCCCCCTAAAACTTTTCCACAAACTTCCTACGTCAACCCCCTATAATCCTATGGGTCATTCCCTCATTCCACTTATTTTCTATACCAAAAATCTGGACTGAGGGTGATTCTAGAATAGGACTACTAGGTTGTGATGTTTTTAACATCATTTTGTATCACGAAAATAGTAGGTTCGAGTTTCGAACCCTTTACGAAAAATCTTTCTCTCTCTCTTAGGTTTTCATTCCATATTTTATTTTTACCATTTATCATGGTGGTTTTGATCCTGAATCACTCACGCACGGGAATGTATCCAAAATAGCGGTGGGTCGGAGAAAAGGTACAAAGAACGAGACGTAGATTTCAAACCACTAGGTAAAACTTGACAAAAATTTTTTATGTTGCCAATCTATGTTCGTTCTCGTTGTTTTGATATATAATAGTCTATATGTCCTATCAAATTTCCCTCCCGATTGACATTTTTCGAAGAGGTACGCGGACTGAATATCGCGACACGCAAGCGATCCACGTTCCGAACATAGGTAAATGCCTTATTGTTCGTCGCATATTTTTATATGACATAGTTAATTACTAGATATAACATTCCCCTAGGTAGAAAACATAAATAATAGTTTCTAAATGTTTGGATTCATGATAAAACGTTACCCAAAAATTAGTTTCCCAAAATTATGTTTTTGTCTACTTTGTGGTAGTGTAACCTGTGTAAACCATATTTTACTATTCCAGAAGTTTGTATGCAATGCTGGATATGTTGTCTACAAAATTTATGTTGGAGTTATGCCCTAAATATTTCGTTTGATTAGTAGAAATTAGGCTCAAACTTGGCCTCTTAAACTCTGAATGTAGAAACTGTGGTTTTCTTTCAACTTTGAGCATGCATAACTTTCTATGTAATATTACTTTCGAGTGCCACTAATTATTGGAATGTAAATTATAATATTTTTTCTATCAATCTTATATCTAAGTCATGTCTAGAGTAGTTAGTTTTACGAGTGTAACATGAGATCGAAGTTGGCATCAGGAGCAGTTTTCGTCACACTAGAATATTTTTTAAGTTTAGAATTATTTTACCAAATTTGGATGTGTGTTATTTTTTTTGTAAATCATACTAATACATTCCAGTACCATGCATGTAATCTTGGTTAAGTAGTGAATATAATCGTATAGGTTTCATGATTTAACTACATGATTTGCACTACCACTTTTCTAAAATGAGAGTATCTTTAAATTTTGTGAAATTTATTATTTTAGTTACTATTTAATTGATTAAATTGTGTTAGTAATATAATTTGCTAAAATCTTAAAACCATTGATTTAGGCTTGACCAAAGAAGAATTGATTAGTGAGATTAGACAACTTTAGATTCAATTCTAATTAATTAGTCAAGCCTCTAGTCTAATTAGGAACCACTTATAATATAATGACTAAAACACTAAGTTAGAATGGACCCTTCCTGTAGAACTTTGTCATGACAACTTAGAGAGGACTCTTTGGCCTTTCCCCTTGAACAAAACCCTAACCTAACCCTAATGTGGCCGGCCCACATAACCCATCCCTTCCTATTAATATCCCCACTTCATCTTCTTCCTCTTCCCATTTCATTTCAAGCCCCATTTTTAGGAGTTTCCCCCAAACACTCTAATTTCCCATTCCTTAATGTAGATGCATTCATTTAGGGTCCTATTACATTAGGAAGAATTTGGGTCAAGTTTGGATCTATTTGGAGTGCGTATCATGAGAGTATCGGATACGCACATCAAGTATTTGGTAAAATGACTCTTAGGGTTTTGGATGTTTAAATTTCAGTTATAATTAGTTATTTATGTTGGTAATATATTGTAATTAGAGTGTAGGCTGTTATCTTGTGATTTGGGTTAGATTTGATAGATCATTTTGGACTTGGGTACTCGGGTTCTTGGTGTTGCTCACTGTTTGATTCACTGGTTCATCATATGTGTTGTGCAGAGTTTGGATTGGGTTGTGACTGTTTCTCCATATCCTAATCATCCAAGTGATCATAACCTAATATCCATTGCATGACAAGCTTCTCAGATACTGAATACTGGTTCAGTCGAGCCATTCTTTGCTTCACTGCATACAGTTGTATATCCTGCATAGATTTAGTTATAGATGTCCTGCACCCCTTATATTATTGCACTATCATTCAATTCATGTCCAATATTACATACTTGGTCCTGCACTTGTATCAGTACACTATTTGTATTAGTATATGTCCTATGCATCTCTATTTCATACTGTTCAGTTGAATTTTAGGTTAATTTCTTAAACCATTGTTCTATCCCTAACCCATTGTATGTTCTCCCCTTCACCGTTAATGTTTGTGGCATGCATAGCCTTTAGCCACTGCATTACATCTACCCTCCATTAGTTTAAATGTCCTACAGGTCCTTGTTCAGACATATGTTGAATGCCCATGGGATGTGTCGTGCATGTCCACCATTAACTCACTGCTTGCACTTGAATCCAGGTAATGTGATGTTCAGTCTATACAATGAACATCACGTTCAATCCTTTCCAATTTGATTATTCTCGTCGATTCCTTGCTATATTACATATCATTACCTATCCACATGATGTTAGTTCACTACATTCTTGTACTGTCCTGTATTCCAAGTTGTATTGTCTTGTACCCTATTTACCTGCATCCTTCTTTCACTGCATTCATTAGTTTACATTCCATATTTCTATGCTTGTCTTGTCCTTGAGTCTGTTCATTTCATTAGATAAAGTATGTTGCCTACATATTGCATTCACTGCATGTATTAGTTGACTGTCCTGCATTCTTTTTATTTGAATGTACTAACTTTGAGTCTTTAAGTCATTCTTTGTTCAGTGCACTCCATTTATGTAGGATATCCTGGTCAGATGACCATATTAGATAATCGCTCTTTGTTCAGTACTAAACACTGGTTCAAACCTTTAGTTTATTAAGTCCTTGTCCAGGTTTCCATATTAGGTTCTGTCCATATGTCTTGATCATATAGGTGGCAATACCTGCAGGTTGTAGATTCACCCCTACCTCACATTTCATCCATGTTCAATTACACATTGACATCCTGACCCAGCCTTGAGTACATGTTCACTTACCTGCAAAATCATTAAGTTCAGACACTTATCATGTCCTGCCCAAGCCATATACTTTTAGCCAGGTGATGTTCAGCTATGAAAATCCCTTTAACTAATGTTTTGCCCTTGCATCATTCTATGAATTGGCATGATGGTTCACCCATCTATACTCTAGAACCTTGATGTTCAATCATTTGTACAAACCCCCTATGTCCTCAGAACTAACCTTTTACTGATAACTAGCCTGTCCTCCACCATTTTAATGCATTCACACGTCCTACCCATTGTAGGTTTATTCCTGTATATCTCCTTGAACATCCATGAGCTCTTTTTATGATATGTCCTGTATCTTTTGCCCTGTCCATCTAGTTCAGTCCAATCTTGTAGAGACAGTCCAAGTCCAATTATTTAATAGTTCAATCCCTTTTTGGTTGCTGCCCCCTAGTGTCCAATATGTCTTGTGGTTCATTTGTATGCAATGTACATATATAGATATGTAAGATACCCTTTGTGATATATATAATGTATATGTGGTAATATAGGATATGTGTATATATATATATATATATATATATATATATATATATATATATATATATATATATATATATTTTTTTTTTTTATATATATTTTTATATATATATATATATATAAAAATATATATATATATATATATATATATATATATATATATATTTATATATATATATATATATATATATATATATATATATATATATATATATATATATATATATATATATATATATATATGCCTACTTATGAATGGTGGTTTGATAGGAGCTGTGTATAGTATCATAAGGTATGCTATAGAGACAATTTAGAGTTGGGTAGCTTAATACTTATGGTAGTTTAAGGATGAGTCCATTATAGGGTTGAACTTGGTTTTGATACCAAGTTGTGAAACACTAAATAGTTCACACAAGACCAAAACCTTAGATGTTGACCAAGATAACCCAATTAGCTAAGTTGACCCAAGTTTGACTTTTAACCTAGAGGTAGCCTAGCAGCATGTGGATAGCATTATTTTTAATCAATTGTTTAAATCTAGAACACTTTGTAATTTGTAATTCATATCATAGGACTCTGTGACTCCAGTTCGGACACTGATACACATCAGGTGCTCAGGATATCAGGCGAGTACATTTTTTGTTAGTTTTCACTCATGATAGTATCTATATTGCCTACTCTAGACTACTTTACTTGATGCTGACACATTGTTAACACGGGCTACTACTATATGGATCTTATCATGAGATGTTATCCCCTTAATGGGTGCATCGGGTATTTCATGTTCATATACTTCATCATGTACTCCTTGTATTCATATTATTCATGTATACTTATGTGCTCTCATGTACGTTCATGTGCTCTCATGTGCTCTCATGTACTACCATGTTCTCATATGTACTTCATGTATAAATAAACAATCATGTACGTAACATAACTTGATCGGATCCTTGTGTATTGATTGAGGTGGGGGGAGTAGAAGTGGTTATGTGGTTAAATCCCATTAGTGTAATCATATACATGTCGATTATGCCTTCACGTATAATCGAGTTACCGTAGAATAATCATGTACGACCTAAACCGATTACATAACCATCTTTTTCTCTGAAACACTTATATTATTTACAGTTCATAGATTCTCTATTCTATTTCATGTATACATTTTGCTTATCAATATCTCCTGTATTTCAGTACTTCTTTTTTAGTACGTCATGTACTTTATTCTATTGCTAGTTCTATATTTTCTACCATGCATTGGAACTGCTTTCAGAGTTATCTATTCGCTCCAATCCTGACTTGATATGTAAACAAAATTTTACAAAGAACTTGGAGGATCCAGGTAGCCTAGAGGAGAGGCCAGTAGTGCTTAGAATAGATTTTTGGGATATTGTCTGAGTTGTTTTAGTTACCTTTCATGAGTTGTATATAAATATTACTCTACTTTGGGATGTGATGATTTAC
Organism: Iris pallida; assembly: GCA_029216955.1. Lineage (NCBI taxonomy): Eukaryota > Viridiplantae > Streptophyta > Magnoliopsida > Asparagales > Iridaceae > Iris > Iris pallida. Next base: position 7,446,425 of record JANAVB010016195.1, read on the forward strand.
ACTTATACTTATTCTCTAAATCTGGTTGTATCGTACTGTGATATATTTCCTTCTATCCAATATTGTGCTGATTATCCATCTCTAAATTTTGTGATTGAGTTGTATCTTCTGAGATTGTCCTCCGCTTGGAGAGTATATTTTGTTCAGATACATTTATATTGTGTTAGATGTTGTTGAGACCTAGGACAGCATTCTACCATCGACACTACGATGTAGGCTGGACATACCCACGGTCTCGTGCCCTTTTACTGGGTGCGGGTCGTGATAATTTGGGTTATGTAAATTGAGGGCAAAGTGAGCTTCGTGAACAATATTCCAGCATTTCAGTCTAAAACTATTTTTGGAGGCCACTTTGAGCCCAGTTTCTCGAAAATCAAACCGTTGGATTGGGTTGGGATTTTCTTCTACTATTAGACAAAACTTTATACTTCTGAATTATTAAATTTGAACCGTTCATTGTTATTTATGATCACTGATTCTTTAGCCTGAAGTTAGGATAAAGTAAACTTCCGTGGGTAGAATATGAAACTAAAAATTATAGAATTTGTACACACCAATATGGATTTTGATTTTTATGTTCATCTCAAGAGCAAAGTAAGTACAATTTTCTGATTATTTTTAGTATATAATAGTTTCTATATTACATGTTTAGTAATGTATACTTGATTACCAATACGTACGTTACATGGACAGGTAGTGCATGGATTCCTAATCAGAAGTTGTGCCTATCATACTATTATTGTACCATGATTATAGTGCTTGTGTTTATTCCATGCATTGTGAGTTACATGTTATGACAAGTCGTGATTCGGATCCATTAATATTAGTTGGGTCTGGGAAAGTATTATTTGGATATGTGATCATATCGGTAGACTGTGTTGTTGTAGTATAGACTGTGGCTACTAGTAGACCATACACTTCATGTATGGTTGAGTTAGCTTCCTTTTTATTTTTATGTTAGGCCCAAGCCGATCACATATTGAACTAATATTCTAAATCACATAGAGTTACTAAATATATACCGTGTTTAACCTGATTTCATATTTTCCTTATTTACAGCCATGATACTTGTTGATTTTAAATTATTATACTTGTCACATGATTTTCAGTTTTCTTTTGTCATCATTTATCACCTTTACTATATTCCTGTTTTATAGTTTTTGTCACTTACCTGGAACGGTTTTTATTGGTTGTACTTTGCTCCAATCCTGATTGGATATTAATATTTTAGGAGATAACCTTGAGGACTGGTGTCCTACTGATTATGGGGCACAGCAGGGTATAGATGAGTCTGGTCTTGCCCTTCAGGAGGGTCGGATGGAGGCTGCAACCATTGTAGCAGAAGGCACCACTTAGTACTTCTAGACAAGATTTGTTATCAGATTTGTCTCCGATATTTCACTTTAGTCATATATATATTTATTTGGTTTAGACTTGTATCTTCCACACTTATGACTGTATGATATTCTGGAACACCCATTGTTTGTTATTTATTATATCGTGCCTAAGATAATGTGATTCAATATAGTCATTTCTAATTATACCTTTGTACTCCTTATGGAGTTGGACATTTGTGAGATTTTAGTTGTGGATAAATGATCTATTCAGTGTTCTATCGCCGATGTTGTGGCATAGGCTGGACATACTCATGTACTCGTGTCCGAATATACGAGTGCGGATCGTGAAACGATCCCCCCACCCTAGCTAGGGGTCAACTAATATTCTATTCTCCTCCTTGATACAAGGAAATCAAAGGCAGACAAGGTCAGTTAGTGATCAATTTTCAGAGTACACAAGTGGAGATCCTTCGCCTTCAAGAACCACTCCTCTTTTATCTTTATGATTTAGACATAATTACAAACCACCCTGTCCCCAAAAAGGAATTGAGGTCGTTGGTAATAAGTCCTACTACCATCACTAATAGGGATCTTGCCACCTAGCATTTGTTGGAGAAAAAAAAGTGTTGCATCTTGATAAGGGTTATCCTTCCCGAAGACTGGCCTTCTACAATTTATGCCTTTATGGGATTCGCCATGTCATTCTCAAAGTTCACACCCAAGCAGAGGGAGGAACCGAAGACAGTGCCATCCAGCAGAGGCTTCGCCATAGTAACTGCACATGACAAACAAAAATAGTTAGACACTTCAAAGACTTAAAATTATAATAGAATTACTTCGACGGTGCCCGGCATAGCCAAAGTAATTTTTAACACAACATTCATATGTGCTAGGCATCAGTGCATTATCGGAACAAAAGCTTCAAGCTTGAGTCCATGCACCTTTGAGGCATCAGCGTATCTCCATGCGCCTCTACAAATTAGAAGCTTCGACATATCTAGACAAAGCTTCTTAGCTGAGTCTATGCGCCTATAGAGGATTGGAGCATCAACACATCATCTAAATAAGGTCTGGCGGCTTAGTCACACACTTTTGCGAGTTAAAGCATCGGTGCATCTTCTAGACAGAGCCTCATGGCTAAGTCATGCGCCTCTGCGAACTATGGACATCAATGTATCTTCTAGGCCTAGTTTCACAGCTAGGCCCATGCGCTTTAGCAGTGAGTTTGGTCGGCACGTCATGCTTGGTTTTTATCCACCCACGCAGTCGACCGTACGTCCATGTTGTTGTGTTCCAAAAGGAGTTAAGGCCGACCATGGTAGCCCCTCACCTAGAATCTCTTTCTGGACGTTAGAATAGGTTAGGTCGATGACGAGCGGCTCATGGACAGTCTCAGAGGGTTCGGCTTTGTCCTTGCCCTTTCCCTTAGTGACGGTCGCCTTAGGAGCCATGGCGATGATGAAGTCGGAGAAGAAGGAGATGAATAAGTTTCGAAATTAGTACAGTAAAAAGTCTATCTCTTCTAACCAATACCTATTTATAGGCCTCGGATACGCGTAAACCAATAGAGGTCGAAGCGGATAGCCGCCAACTTGGGATAGAGCCAAATCAAAATGCTCTAATCCCAAAGTTGATTTGATAGGTTGTCCATAGCAGGAGCTACGCCAAGAAAGCCATACGCTAAAGCACTCATACGCCATGCTTCTTGTTTAAAATATTACAAACTTGGTCAAATAAGAAAACTTTGATGGGGGTCTTATAGAAGCATAGAAATATGCATAGACCAGGCGACGGACAAAACCAATATAATCTATCACATGCGCCAGCAAGACCTACACTCAAAGGCCCATGCGTCTATAAATGGCTAAAAGAGCTTCAGGTTATTGCACCGTCTTAAGCACTACGCCTCGGATCCCTTCAACAAAAAGAGCATTTAATGCCCCACTGACAAGTCTATCAGACATTAGCGGTTGTAGTGTCCCATTTTCGATAGGCGGTGGACTATGTAATATGCTTACGGCAAGCCAGATCAGTCAGGAATTTAGATGGCTATCTGACTCGATCGCTGAGCGTGGCTTACGATAACCCTTTGCGGCATCGAATAAAATCGATTTAGACGAATGTTACGAGAATCGATCCAACTAATGGAGGAGGCTGCTTTTCAGCGAGTGAGCTCTATATAAGAGTCCCTTCGACGGGACCGGACTGCTGTATGGTTTTCTTGAGTTTTTGCTGCTTGGTTTTGATGAATGTATTTTTGCCTCGATTTTTGAATGTATTGTACGAATTTTGAAACAAGGTTAAAGAAGGAATTCTGACTAAGTGTTGGTGCCATTGCAGGAGCTCGCGTAACTGAAGCTTGAATGTTGCGAAGCGCTTCGATCCTCGGTATAATCAAATACTTGGTGGGTGGTTCGGCCCCTTCTTTTCTACTACTTCCCGTAAACAAATTTTTTTTGCCTCGAACTTATTCAAATCGACGATGCCAAGTTAAATACATGCCAATCCACTAAGATCAAGAACTCGAGAAAAATGTATCAATTTATAGTAATTTACTCTAAAAATATAAGTTTTACATCCAAAAGAGAACAAATAAGGTTCTAGAAAAGAGAGAAACCATTTCATGTTCTACAAAATACAATGTAACGTCGGTTGTGGCATATGGTGCCTCGGGAAATTTGGTACCTACGGGACGCTAAATCAAAACGTGTGGCTTTAAGGAAAGGAACTCTCGCATGAGTCAAAATAATAATGCTACTAAATACTATCCGCGCTATGCAATCAGTTTCATATATTAAACTACTCATTCATTGGCATGGTCAAGCACAACTTGTGTACAAGTTTGGCTTTCCTCGAAACGGTATTCCGGGGCCTTGGAACCGAATCGACCTGGAGGAAATATGAGTCATGCTCCGACATGAGGCATTACGAGACTTTAAATAGGCTTGCAACCTCGATTGAAGGTGTTTCGTAATGCCATTGATAATTGTCGCTTGTGGTGGCAAACACCAATGACCACATATAAGATAATAGCTGCTCACCTATTATTTTATTCAGGTGAAAATTATAATCTCTAATTTTATGCAGGGACGAGCACGGTCGCAGTAAGAATTAAGATAAACTTTAATAATTTCTGTCTGTTTTACTGTTTCAAATAGAAGGCTATCAATATGAACTGAATTCATTTAGTTCTAAATAGAAAGAAAACTCCAATTCATGCCTACATTAACAACCAGAGTCAGTTTAGACTAGTGGGTTCGTCCCGCTCACTAGTTCATTTCCAAGTGTACTAATCCCCAAACCCCACAGGTGACGAGGGCTCTGGGGGTACATGTCGCTAAGCCAAAGCTGAAGTTCGGAGAGGCATTTTGTAGCTCTTCCTATTCTGAAGTATTTTGAAGCCAATTCATCAAAGGCTTTCAATGTATAAAAGGGTGGATGTATGGAACGATAAGTCCAAGTTCAGGCAGCTTATCAAGTATATTTTTTTTTGTTTCAATCAATGTTGCTGCAACAGAATATCCAATATAATATGATTTACACTTCATTGTAAGCTATCAATGAAAAATATATTTCTATCTTCCTATACTGCTTGTTCAATTACTTTACGATTTATGAAGTTTCAACTTGAATGTTTCAAATAAAATAATCAAATGTAATGTTCTTGTCTTGTACGAGTGCAACTCCAGACTCGTACGACATCATGCCTTTGCGAGGACGATCAATTCGGCATAATAGGAATGGGGACGAATGGTTTGTAGAATCGGGGCATAACAAATTGGTATCATAGCACAGTTTGTTTCTTCGGATTTTCGAAAAATATTTCATTTGGAATATTCGTTGCGATTGCTCGATTGAATGATTGTCGACATGCTGCATGAAATAAAAGTTTTATATAGCTACGCCCGTAGATATTTTGTAAAATACTAACGGGTTTACTTGTTTTGTAGGAATGAATAAGAAAAATAAAAATAACCCCGGCACAACAACCAACGCTGTGGATAGTTCGTCGAGTTTGAAGGGAGCTATTCCTAGCGAGACTACAATGGAGAAAATGCTACAGTTGTTGGAGCAGCAGCAGCAACAGCTTCATATGCAAATCAAAGTCCAATTTAGTGTACAGCAGAAGGAAATGGACGACCTAACACAGATCGTAAGCAATATGGTGGGCAACACTAAAGCAACGGTCGTGGCATCTGAAGAGAGGAAAGAAGTTCAAGAGAAAGTTGAAGTTGAAGTTCAACCACAAACGATGAACTCTTCTTCCTTGTTCAAAGCAATAGAGTTTCGCAAGATGAACCTGCCTAAGTTCAATGGTCGAACAGAGCCTGATGTGATTGTGGGATGGCTCACGGAGATTGAGGACCTATTCAATCTTTTCGGCATTGAAGGGTGCTAGAGGGTAGCATGCACGACATTACAACTATAATATATGGCTTACGACTGGTGGGCAGCGAAGAAGCAGGAAATCTATGAAGCCGACATCGACGTCCAGATTTCCTGGAAAATGTTCAAGGAAGCTTTTCTTGAACAATATGTTTCTCGCGTCATACATCAATAGAAAGGGGATGAGTTCATGATGTTAAGGCAAGGGAATATTACTGTTGACGCAAGTTTCTCAAAACTTGCAAAATTTGTCGGCGCCTTCCTGTCCAACAAAGAAGAATGGTACAAATGTTTTCAGCAGGGCCTGAATGACGAATTGTGTAGGGACATCATGAATTAGCGATGCCAAACTTATTGTGAATCCTACGAAGCTACAATAGACTGCGAGCGGATCTTTGGCTGTATGTCGCAACGAGCAGTACCTGTCATCCGTAATAATTTCAATAAGCATCCTAACGGCACGGGAGGCTCGGGAGTAGTAAAGCGTCCGAATACCAATGCAAACATGGGTCCCTACCCTGGAATGCAGTACTTTCGATACGACAAAAGTGGACATAGGGTAGTCGAATTTTGAGTAGGATGCTTTCAATATGGTTGGCTGGACCACAAGACTCAGGAATGCCAGACAGGATGGGTGAATCAATACCCTCCAAGGAATATTTTGAACCCTTCGAGGAACGTTCCAAATCAATATAAAGCGCCTACACTACAAGGCGCAAATACGGTGCCAGTGAACACATATAATCAATGCCATGGGGTGCAAGGATGATATGCTGGCATGAAGTCGGAAAGAGACAAGTACTCGGACCGGAACTTGTAGAGTAGGCCGTCGAAAAGGTCCGCTTGATTCGCGACAGACTTCATATCGCACAAAGTTGATAAAAGAGCTACGCAGATCTTTATCGACGATAGCTAGAATTTCTGGTCGGGGACCATAAGTAATGCCCATGCGTCGCATGAAGCGGTTTGATGTTAAAGGCAAACTAAGTCCAAGATTTATAGGCCCTTTCGAGATCCTCGAGTGAGTCGCAACTGTTACTTATCGGATCACACTACCTCCTGCCTTAGCTGAAGTGCACGATATTTTCCATGTTTCACAACTTTAAAAATACGTACATGATCCAAGTTACGTGGTTAGCTTCGATCAGTTGGAGCTATGTGCTGACTTGTCTTACTGGGAGGAGCCTCTTCAAATTTTGGACCGTAAGGAGAAGGTATTGCGAAATTGGTTGATGTCCTTGGTTCGCGTGCTTTGGCGGAACCATTCAGTTAAAGAATCGAAATGGAAGATGGAGACAGAGATGAAGGAGAAGTACCCAACGTTGTTTGCCTGATTTAAGGTCTTTCCCTTGTTCTTATGTTTCGGGAAGAAACTTTTTCTTACTGGTATATTATGTAGTGCCCCATTTTCGATAGGCGACGGACTATGTAATAAGCTTGCAGTGAGCCAGATCCGTTGGGAACTTTGATGGCTATCTGATTCGATCGCTGAGCTTGGCTTACGATAACCCTTTATGGCATTGAATAAAATCGATTTAGACAAATATTACGAGAATCGATCCAACTAATAGAACAACTTATGTTGGAATAAGTCCTAGATGCAGCAGGCTGTATCTCGGCGAGTGAGCTCTATATAAGAGTCCATTCGACGGGACCGGACTACTGTATGGTTTTCTTAACTTTTTGCTGCTTGGTTTTGATGAATGTGTTTTCGCGTTGATTTTTAATGCATTCTACGAATTTCGAAACAAAGGATTAAAGAAGGAATTCTGACCAAGTGTTCATGCAATTGCGGGAGCTCGCGTAACTGAAGCTTGAACGCTGTGAAGCGCTTTGACCCTCGACACAATCAAATACTTTGTAGGTGGTTCGGCCCCTTCTTTTCAACTCCTTCCTGCAAACGAAATTATTTTGCCTCGAACTTATTTAAATCGACGATGCCAAGTTAAATGCATGCCAATCCACTAAGATCAAGAACTCGAGAAAAATGTATCGATTTAGAGTAATTTACTCTGAAAGTATAAGTTTTACATCAAAAAGAAAAAAGATAAGGTTCTAGAAAAGAGGAAGACTATTTCATGATCTACAAAATATAATGAAACGTCGGTTGCGGCATATGGTGCATCGGAAAATTTGGTGCCTACGGGATGCTAAATCGGAACGTACGGCTTTGAGGAAAGGAACTCTCGCATGAGTCAAAATGATAATGCTACTAAATACTGTCTGCGCTATGCAATCAATTTCATATATTAAACTACTCATTCATTGGCATGGTAATGGACACTTGTGCATAAGTTTGGCTTTCCTCGAAATGGTATTCCGGGGCCCTGGAACCAAATTGACCTAGGGGAAAATATGAGTCGTGCTCTGGCGCGAGGCATTACGACTTCAAACGGGCTTGCAACCTGGATTGAAGGTGTGTCGTAATGCCATTGATAATTGTCCCTTGTGGTGGCGAACACCAATGACCATATATAGGATAGTAGCATGCTCACCTATTGTCTTATGCATGTGGAAATTATAATTGTAGGAACCCTAGAGGGGGGGGTAAATAGGGTCAAGCTAACTAATCAAGCACTTAGCACAAGCTAATGGGCAATTTAAAAATATTAAAAATATAAGTGCAAGAGAAGAAGCAATAACAATACCGACACACGATATATCCTGGTATCCTCCCAAGAGGCACTCCAGTCCTGGAACTCTCTCCGGCTTTAATCCACTATTTGCGTAAATAGTTACACACGAGTTTGGATCCGAAGAACTCGCCAACTTCTTACACGAGAGCTTTTATCCGAAGGCCTCTCCGACTTCAACCGAGAGTTTGGATACGAAGACTCTCCAATTTCAACCGAGAGTTTGGATATGAAGACTCTCCAACTTCAACCTTTCACAATAATTTTTGATCTTCTTATACAATAAGATGAAGATCTTACTTTTCAACTCAATAAATCTAACACAATTTGTGGATAGAAAATAAAAGCTTTGTAGAGTTGTTTGTGGATAGGTTTTGGTGGTTTAGAAATTTTTAGGCTCAAAGCATCAACCCTGAATGAAGGGGTTCAAGGCTATTTATAACCAAAGCATTGAAAAGAGCTCAAGGCAACTTTTCAGTCTACGAACCGGCATACCGCCGGTATTAACTGGCATACCGCCGGTATGAACCGGCATACCAACGGTATACCGGTCTGGAATGTAACGGCTAGAAATATAGTCGTTGGGATCATTAATTGCTCGAATTTTCGACCGTTGGAATTTCAGTGTTATTAAACCGGTATACCGTCGATATGAACCGGTATGCCATCGGTATGCCAATTTTGTAGACAGAAAACTTTCTGTGAACAAAATCGGTATACTGTCGGTATGGACCGGTATACCGTCGGTATGCCGATTTTCATCCAAAAATGATCCTGGGCTAATTTCTACCCTACCTTTCGATTTTACCATCCATTTCTTGTGTTTATAAATATTTCTAAGACCCATTACAGACTCCAGAAATACTGTAGCAGGTGCAGGCTTCTTCAGAGTCATGAAATGATGATGGCATGGTATGGCTTCTTTCCTTGATAGATGTTGGCTTTTTTCCTTGGCGGCAGCTGTCCAAAGATATCCAGTTTATGAAAACTGAATACCTTTCGGGGGCTTCGCCCCCAACCCCCGACGAGTGGCGCAGCCCTCTCGACCTCCGTCCGCTGACCGGGCAGCGGAACCCCCGAGTGCGTAGCTCCGAAGATATCGTCGGGTGGTTCAGAGAAATCTTGTGGGATGTGTCGTCTTTGGCCAACCATGATTTCTTTATTGCATATATCCACATTGATCTTGCTTATTGCTTTTCTGTATGTACATGTTAGACGAACAAAGCAATATACATAGTAAGCAAGTGTGATAAGTTTAATGCACATTAGGACAATGCTGAGTTTAAGTATAAGTGCTAAGGTGATAGCATAAATGTTAGTGATATCATAATGATTAAACTTAATTGAATAACCATAAAAAACATAGTTTTGATTTTGGCAACCCGTTTAAGTTTAAGATAGAAAGCTCATATCACTAATATGTAAACCAATAGGCACATATCACCAAACCTATAAGTATAAGTAGAAATACCATAGCGATAGTATAAAGATTAGTGATAATAAAATACTAAACTTAACATACTAACCATATTCAAAAACATGATACAATCATTGAGCCAACAATAATCTCTTTTTTTATGTAGGGACGAGCACGACCATGGTAAGAATTGAGATAAACTGCTATGATTTCTGTCTGCTTTCCTCTTTCAGATGGAAGGCTATCAATATGAACTAAATTCATTTAGTTCTAAATAGAGAGAAAACTCCAATACATGCCTACCTTAACAATCAGAGTCAGTTTAGACGAGTGAGTTCGTCCCGCTCACTAGTGCATTTCCAAGTGTACTAATCCCCAAACCCTACTAGTGACGAGGACTCTGGGGTGCACATCGCTAAGCTAAAGCTGCAGATTGGAGATACGTTTTGAAGCTCTTCCTATTCTAAAGTATTTGAAGCCAATTCATCAAAGGCTTTCAATGTATAAAAGGGTGAATGTATGGAACGACAAGTCTTAATTCAGGCATGTTTGCCATGAAATATAAAAGAACAGAACAATTATCGGAGGACCGGACTTTTACTTCACGTTACAAACTCGCTTGTACAAAGAAAGCCTAGGGACGAAAACCTAGGTACAGCAGACTAAGTACAATTGTTTATTTTAGATTCTGGGGGGTGACAATAGAGGCTCGGGAAGGCGACGGCAGCCCTACCTTACTCCTTGGACGATCGGTATGCAGCCTTGGCTCCTGTGAAGAGATGGTTGGCGTTGATGAAGAAATGCTCTTCTTGCTCTCCCTCTATTACTCTTCTGGCTTCTCTCTCTCTCTGTGTATTTTCTCTGATTATTGGGGGGGTCTCTCTGAATGGGCGTATCTCCCTCTGATCGTATATATATTACAGGGGAATGGCACCTTTCTATTTATAATAGTGGGGAAATCATTAGGGTTTGGATGATTACCCATTCTCAAAGTGGCGGCAGCCTGATGCTTAATCAATCTGGACCATTAGTTTTAAGCGTGAAGGATCTGGGCCATAAATGGGGATAGTATCGAATCCTGTGAATGATTAATGCTGATCGCTTTAAATCTTCATGATTGGTCGTGTCAAGCTTGGACCTCTCACCATGTGTCCTATTGGCTTGATCATGAATGATATGACCTGATCTTGTTAATTATGAGGATAATGTTAAATATGGTCATTGGGATCTGGTGAATCTCTGATTGATTCTTCATCCCATAATCATCCTTGCTACCAGCTGTCAAGTTGTGGGGGCAATTGAATCTCTGCTACGTGTCTTAATGGTGGACTCTGCCAGAGCCGCATGATATCCATGAACCGCATGAGACAGCATCTCAGTGAGCCGCATAGGTATAGCACTTACGAGCCGCATGGGATAGCTTCTTGGTGAGCCGCAGAAAGATGATTCTTGCCAGCCGTATGAAACTGTTCTTCAATTGAGCCGCATGGAAGTAGCCACGTGGCAATCTTGGATCGTATCAGAGATTTTCTTCTGTTCCCGAAGAGTATGTCATTATGACAGGACCATCATGACACTTCATGTCAGAGCCGTCAGCTGTCAAATCATGGCAGAGCATGGAATAAGGCCATTACTCGATGGCCAGCTGTGTGGGGGGATCCCATGGGGACACGTGGCATTGATCGAGCGGCATATCTCTGTTGGTCGTATGTGAGCCGCATATATTTCTGAGCCGTATGCGGCTGGGGGACTCTTTGAACCGCATGGGACTGTCCCTATGTAAGCCGCATGGACTCTTCTGCCCCGAGCCGTATGAGACTGAGAGTCTCTCTGAACCGCATGGGACTGCTTCTGTATGAGCCGCATGTACTTCTGAGCCGCATACGGCTAGGGGACTCTTTGAACTGCATGGGACTGTCCCTATGTAAGCCGTATGGACTCTCCTGCCCCGATCCGCATGAGACTGAGAGTCTCTCTGAACCGCATGGGACTGCTCCTGTATGAGCCGCATGGGGTTCTTCTGTCCCGAGCCGCATAGAGCATTATTCTAATATTTTCCATGCTTCTACAGGACCCCCTTCAAAGTTTTCAATTTGCAAAATTGAAATACTTTGAATAAGAAGCATGGCCTTTGTTGACCGCATAGTTTTATCTGGCCGTATGAGCTGTTAGGCCGTATAGTCTTTTTGCCACGTGTCCCAACCACGTGTGCAAATCTTCTGCATTAAATGCCCTTGATTCATTTTTTGAATTAATGCCGCCTTTTGGGGGAGGATCCCAAGAGTCAGTTTCGTTTTGACCGAAGTGTTTTGCCTTTTATTCTTTTAGGCGGCGTGCGAATCGAGGCGTTTGTTGATTTTTGAGCCTCCTTCACCTATAAATAGGAGTAATTTTATTCTTTGAGGGTTTCTTTACCTTCTCTCTTTGCTCGAACTCCTTGTTGCTGACCTCCTCTTCGTCTTCTCCCATCAACGATCGGCAATGGCTCCCAAGAAGACTACCGCTACTACGGGCAAGAAGGCCACGTCATCTTCTGCGGTAGCGAAGGGCAAGAAGGCCGCGTCTTCATCGACTGCGGTGGCGAATGTGGCGGCTCCTCCGACGGCTGACATGCCTATTTTTTACCCCGATGTTCACCCGCCTATTGCTGGTAGGGCCATCAACATGAACTGTCATGGCTACGCCGTATATCTTATGCACGAGCCTATATTTCTAAGTATGCTGCGTGTCCGACTCATATTCGAGCCGTATGGGATATGACCCAGGCCTGAGCCGCATGAAAGTTGTTGTTTGCAGCTGCATAACTACTTCATCATCAGGGCCGCATAAGCTCATCTGGACTTGGACCGCATGAGTTCTTTCAAACAGAGCCGCATAAGCCTATTTCGAACTGGTCCGCATAAGATCATTTGAACTAGACCGCATAAGCTCATCCGTACTGAACCGCATAAGCCTATTTCGAGTCGAACCACATAAGCTTATTCGAACTGGACCGTATGAGCTCATCCGAACTGATCCGCATATGTTCATTTCGAACCGAACCGCATAAGCTCATCCGCCCTGAACCGCATAAGCCTATTTCGAACCGAACCGCATAAGCTCATTCGAACTGAATCCGCATGAGCTCTTTCAAAATGAGCCGCATGAGGTTATGCTGAGCTAAGTCGCATAAGCATCACGTAGTTTGTGTTTTGGCTATCTTTTTGACCTTGTTTCTTTTGTCTTTCTTCAGTGAATCTGCCAGTAAATCCTGCAGGGGCACTTCTGGTTGGCTTGAATCATCTTGCCATGGATGTACGACGGGATGATTTAGTTCGTCAAGTGTCCGAGCAGCTCCTTGTTAATGAACATTTAGAGCGACTAAATGCTATCAGGGTCCAATCTTTCCAATTCCTTAGTGACATGATGAGTTCCGGGAAGCCTAATAGGAAGCATCTGAGACCGGTCTTCCTCTTTGGGGATGCGTTGATCATAGAAAACTCACGAGTGCTGGATGTTTCCGAGAGTTGGGATTTTGATCTGGACGGGATGCCAATTCACATCCCCCTTATGAAGCGTCATTTCCCTTTTGCGTGGTTCAATATGATCATTTTGGACAGGCAGATGCCAGACCCCCTCACTCCAACCAGACCGGGGATATTTGTTGGTAACATCCGTTACAACAAAACTACTGGGTCAGTGCGCACGGTCAAGGATCCGGCCAGTTGATCCGTGACGGCTTTAGCTCCGGGTACCTTTATCAACACACCCAGTCCTAACTTCTCATTCTCTCCGGCTGATATCTTTCTGAGTCAGCTTGCTCGTAAAGGATCCTATCCTGTTGGCAGATTGGTGCTGCCGAGCTGGTTACACCCCATTCCTTCGTGGGCTAACCTGACCTCGTGGGTTCTACGAAACTACGAGGAATTTTTGCGAGAAGTCAATCTTTATGATGCTATCCGGGGTACCAGCCACGGATTGCCCGTTAATAAGCCGTTATTCATGGCCCTTCTGGAGATGTATAATCATCGGACAGGAACTTTTTTCACACCTGTAGGGGAGTTGGGGCTCGCTCTTCATGAGATGTATGCTGTCTCCAAGCTCCCCCGGGGAGACGAACCCTTCGAAGCGTACACTCCGACGAATGAGGAGTTCCAGGATTTGGATCGACGATTCCCAGGCTTTGTCACTGTATATCAAGAACTGTTGTGTCATCATAGCACCTGTCACCGAACGGCTATCCAGAAAAATGATAGCTCGGAAGGGGACGCTCCTCATACCAACTCTTGGGTCTCATATCTCTTCAAATTCAGTACTGCTGGTCGAGTTACTTCCCGAGATCGTCAAACCCCTAGGGAAGTAGAAGACTTGGTGTCGACTGCTAGGAGGTCGAAGTCTAAGGGTGACAAATTTGGGAGTCAGATTGACTCCTTCAGCTATTTTTATTATAGTACTCGATGGCTGTCAGAGAAGGCACTCTTGGCAGGGTTTTTAATGGTATGGCTGCACAATTGTGTGGTCTCAGGAGGGGCAGGAGCTATTGAGAGGATCGGTCGTCACTTCATTATTTCTGCCGTGAAGTTGGCCTTCGGGGTCAGGCTGGCTCTTCTTTCCGCTATGGTGTGCAGCATTCAGCATGGTCTCCGTGCCTTCTCGTCTAAGGTCATCGCTCATGACGTAGCAATGGACTTTAAACGTATAGAGCTGTCTTATCATTACTTGTTGGGATGGCTGTTATTGCATTATCGATCTTTGATGAGACCTGGGACGGGAGACGGCGTTACGGACGATGACGCTTTTTTTTCAGACACCGTCATCAGCCTTGGAAATATAGTACCATGCCGGTGTGTCGGAGGATGCTGGCGAGGGCGGACGGATATGATTTCTTCGTGTCCGTTCCCCGTTTCATCGACCAAGAAGTGAGTAATGTCCATGTTGATGGCGTAGGACCTCCTCATTTCTTACCTGAGAAGATACGTTTCTGGTTGCGTAACATTCGCCCGGCGTATTTAGTTTATCGCAATCGCAATACCGTGTACCTGGAGCCCTACTTGCCTAGTAGGTTTGCCCGCCAGTTTGGGTACAGCCAACTATTCCTTGGGCGTCCCAGTTCCTGCCTGGGATTCGAGGGTAGCATTCTCGATGGTATTAGAGCGTGGAGTTGTTGGCAGACTAGCGACCCCCAGTTTGGCACTTGACATGGAGCGAGGAGTGGCTGGTCCGCTAGAAGTGTCAGACCTTGCATCGGGATGACGACCCTTGTTGGGAAGGCGTATCGTCAGCGGCTTATCGGAGGGATTGAGCTTTCTTGTTTGGGATTGACCGACTCTCGGCAGTCTGATTGTCAGTGGCCCCGTTGTGGGTCTCGGCACTTGGTCGGACCTTGGCAGCCGGATTATCATCTGCTCTTCCTGCGCCGAGAGGCTGATCGCATCCTTCCGCAGAGTGGCAGTAAGGGGTGCGAACTTGCCCGGTTTGCGAGCTTGGAGGTGGATCGTCAGAGGTCCTTCTAATCCCGTGGCCGTTTCGGTACCAGCTTGTTCATTTCCTTCATCAAGGTGCCTCTTCGACTTTTCGTATAGGCAGGAGTCCGAGTAGTAAGATTCGAACCCTTTGAAGGGATCGATGTCAGCAAATTTCGTCTTCACAAAGCCGTATTTGTCGACATATTTGAAGCACTGGTGTAGCGTGGAAGGCACGATCATGTAATCGTGTATCCATGGGCGCCCCAAGAGGATGTTGTAAGAAGTGTCTGCATCTATGACGTAGCAGGTGACTTCAGATTGGAGGTTGCCAATTTGACACTTCAGACGAATCTTTCCAATAGGGTAGCTCCTGCCCGAATTGAAACCGCTGATGGCGGTGCTTGTAGGTGTCAGGCGATGCATTGGGATACGAAGATGATGTAGCAGACCCTTCGGGATGATGCTTATGGAAGAGCCAGGATCTATGTGTATCCGATCCACCTACACGTCGCCGATGTATCCCGTGTAGTATAGCGGACGATCGTGTAGGTTGGTTTTGATGAGCACGTCCTGCGGAGTGAAGACGATGTTGGGCATTGCTCCCGTGCAGGCACTGTCTTGGAGATCCACGGGTGAGTCCTCCCCGGTGAGGTTGGATTGAGCCAGATAGACATCGACATTTTGGAGTGCTTCGCTTAATACAATACGAACGTCCTTGGAGAGTCTTAGGAGTACGTATAGTGACAACTTGGCTGGTGTGCTAGCCAATTGCGCTAAGATGTCAAAGTTGTAGGGTCTCTCTAGCCCTTGTGCTGCCTCCTTTCGGAGGGATTTGTCGAAGCGAGTCTCCCTCGGCCTAGGCTTGTCGGTCGTCGAAGGCTGAGCCGGTCCCGGAGCATCAGTTGTAGCGGGTTGATGATTTTCAGCTGGATTGTCAACCACAGGTTGGGATTGTGCTTCCGACCGTGTGACGACGGCTGTAGCTTCCTCGTTTTCTGTCGAGATTGTGTGGCAGGTCCTGACTTTTCCACTTTTTTTTTGTCGGTGGAAGATAGTGTGGGCCGAGTCACTTCTGACACCAAGTCTGGATGGATCCACATGACCTCCCCTCGTGATATGGTGACGGGTACTAGACCGGCAGCCTGATCTCGGGGAGGTGGAAGATTGGTAATCTCCATTGTCGCTAGAGGGACGGAGACCACCCCGTCTTGAGTCTCCGTCGGAGGGAAGCTACCGAATTGTACGGACACCATATTGGCCGCCACGATTACCTCTTCGAAATCGATGGCCAGAGCATTCGAATCGATGAGGTTTTGGATGTACCGTTTTAGCTGGTAGCAATCGTGTGTAGCATGATGGACATAGCGATGATAATGGCAGTACTTTGGATTCTCTATCTCTGTCGGCCGCGGTTCCCGTTTTGGTGGAGGGAGCTGAATCCTGTCCCCTTGTATGAGCATGTCCAAGATGGGCTTGACGTGACCGTCTTCGAAGGAGTAAGTGATTTGTGGCCATTGTTTGTCTGCGGTCTTCGGCTCAGGTTTTTGTGCTGTATCGGCCACCATAGCCTGCTTTCCCTTGCTGTCCCGATTGTTGGAGGGGCTACCCCCATTATCGTTGTTGGGACGCTTGCCCTTGTTTTCTCCTTCCGAGATGTGCAATCCCAGTTGGCGAGCCTTCTTCAGTCGTTCTTCGGCGCTTGTGGCGCTGATGATGAACGTTTTCCAATCTTTGAATTGACTTTCGCCCATCCAAAGACTGATCGTTGGAAGCAGTCTCTTTTGGTAAATTTCAATTAAAGAGGAATCTGGATCTCCGGAGGGCAGCTTCATGGAGGTCTGGCGGAACCGCTCTATGTAGTTCCTTGTCAACTCCTTCTCCCCTTGGACGACGTCCATAAGAGTGGACATGGTGACGTCTTGCCCTACTTCGTAGAATCTCTCCAAGAACAGGCGCTTGAAGCCGGCGAAGGAGTGGATGCAGTTGTCCAGCATATTGTGATACCAGTCGAAAGCGACTTCTTCCAATGCTCCAATGAATAATCGTGTGAGGATAGCATCATCATGGGGCAGATGGTCGGTGGTGACATCGAAGTAAGTGATGTACCGACTTGCTGAGGTCTTGCCATCATACGGGTTGATATTAAACGGCTTATATTTTGGTGGAAATGGAACATCCCTCAATTCGGTAGGGTATGGTTGCCGCATTTTGAGGTCTTGAGCATTTTCTCGGGCATGGAACATGGCTCGGAGCTCCTGGACCTCTCTTCTTATTTCTCGGGCCTCATCTGTTGCGGTAGGGGCTGTTATTTCGGGAGGATTATTGCCCGGGTTTGGTGCCGCTGAGTTCGAGTCCGCATTAACCGCAGGACCCGTCCTTGTTTGGCCAGGCGTTCCTCCTTGTAGAGTTGGAAGAGTGGCTTTGATGTTATCTACAGACTTGACCAAGGCCTGCAGTATAGCCTCCAAGGTGTCGATGCGTTGGCGATCGCTGGAACCACCTTGATTGCTGTCCGTCATGAACACCGTCCTTACATGAGGAGTGATGGAAGGAACGGTGGAGGATGTACCCTCTGAGTCATACCCATACACCGAGAAGTCATCGAGGTAGGTGGGAATGTTCTCTTCGGGCTCGGACTCGAAGGGAACGGTATCCCCAGCCTCAGAGCTTGCTTCGTCTTGAGAGTTGTGGATGTCCTTGGGGACATCAGAGTCTGTTGTACCTGATGGGAGAGTTGTTTCCCCGGGCTCAGCTCCTTGAAACATCGGATTGTTGTGGATGTTCGGAGGAGTGCTACCCCCAGTTCCCACGACCCCCAGCGATGTGGACGATGAATTTCCCATTGCAGCATATTTCGTCTTTGAACGGGTGTGTTGGAATATTCTGGTGGAGGACAGCCTTTTAGATGACAGTTTCTTAGCTGTAGTGGTTGATATTTTGGGGCTGGAGATGCTTGTCTTCTTCCCTCTCCCCTCGGCGGGGACTTTCTGAGTGGAATTGCAGGAGACAACAGGAGGTGCCTCGTCTTCTGAGCTCGGATGCTGTAGTCTTTGGAAGACGGATGGCCGGTCTTCCATTGCTGCCGCGTTGTTGCAACAGCAGTTGCCGATGATTTGGGTGCAGTGATGTCCAAGCGAGGACTCTTTGCACGTCGAGGCTCCTTCTCTTTCCTTGCGCTTGTGGAGGATCGCCTCACGCAGGTCAGGGGAACCACTTTGTCCTTTTGCCGTCGGGGGCTGGACTCGAGCGGTTCTATACAACTTTCCATCAGAGGCCCGTGTGATAGTCAACGGGATGCCCCGATAGTCAGAGGTTGGGACAGCTGACTGGGCTTGATGAGCCCGCGCTGCCCTAGACTTCCTCCTTTTAGCACTTACGGGTACGTAATAGGAAGAGTCTAAGTTGAATACCACAGAGTCTAGGTTATCATCCAGAGAACCATCAGGGTCAGGACCGCATGAGAGACGGTCGAAGACTGATCGAGAGAAGCGTGGAACGGACGCTATACGGCTAGAATTGGGTACCATGCAGGCTGTCTGCATGCGGTTGTCTTCTGCTGTCGGATGAGTTGTTTTTATGCGGCTAGGAGTCACGACCGTGCAGGCTAGCCGCATGCGGTTGGCAATTGTGGCCGCATGGGTTTTTTGCAAGCGATTGACTTTTTTAGCCGTATGAGTTTCATCCATGTGGTTGGCAACTGTAGCCGCATAAGCTATGCGGCTGACATATGTGGCCGTATGAGTTTTTTTCATACGGCTGGCGGATGTAGCCGCATGAGTTTTCTCCCTGCGGCTAATACCCTTATGCGGCTCGGATCGCATAGAGTTCCTCTTTGCCCCTGTAAGTCCAGCATCATAGTGTTTTCTTCTGCCGGACTTGGGGACAGCAGAGTTGTCTACGGTCTGAAGTAGGTCCGCAGGAGAGTCTTTCTCGCCGTCTTGAGCAACAGAGGGTATCCCATCGAGGGCTTGGGAAGGAGCAAACGATTTTGGCCTCCACTCTTTGCGAGCCTTCGTTCCGCGGGTGCGCTTCTGGACTGGGCCAGCGCTTCCTTCGGAGAGCATCTCTTCAAACGCATGTTGGTCGAAGCGAACGACCATCTTTTGTTACGTGGAGCCAAGTTTGGCTGCATCTGATTGCGTCACCAACTCCTCAGCCGTGGAGAAGTTTGTCCCCAGCAGAGTCGCCATCGTGTTTGCCATGAAATATAAAAGAACAGAACAATTATCGGAGGACCGGACTTTTACTTCACGTTACAAACTCGCTTGTACAAAGAAAGCCTAGGGATGAAAACCTAGGTACAGCAGACTAAGTACAATTGTTTATTTTAGATTCTGGGGGATGACGATAGAGGCTCGGGAAGGCGACGGCAGCCCTGCCTTACTCCTTGGAAGATCGGTATGCAGCCTTGGCTCCTGTGAAGAGATGGTTGGCGTTGATGAAGAAATGCTCTTCTTACTCTCCTTCTATTACTCTTCTGGCTTCTCTCTCTCTGTGTGTATTTTCTCTGATTATTGGGGGGTCTCTCTGTATGGGCGTATCTCTCTCTCTGACAGTATATATATTACAAGGGAATGGCACCTTGCTATTTATAATAGTAGGGGCATCATTAGGGTTTGGATGATTACCCATTCTCAAAGTGGCGGCGGCCTGATGCTTAATCAATCTGGACCATTAGTTTTAAGCGTGAAGGATCTGGGCCATAAATGGGGATAGTATCGAATCCTGTGAATGATTAATGCGGATCGCTTTAAATCTTCATGATTGGTCGTGTCAAGCTTGGACCTCTCACCACGTGTCCCATTGGCTTGATCATGAATGATATGACCTGATCTTATTAATTATGAGGATAATGTTAAATATGGTCATTAGGATATGGTGAATCTCTGATTGATTCTTCATCCCATAATCATCCTTGCTACCAGCTGTCAAGTTGTGGGGGCAATTGAATCTTTGCCACGTGTCTTAATGGCGGACTCTGCCAGAGCTGCATGATATCCATGAACCGGAGACAACATCTCAGTGAGCCGCATAGGTATAGCACTTGCGAGCCGCATGGGATGGCTTCTTGGTGAGCCGCAGGAAGATTCTTGCCAGCCGCATGAAACTGTTCTTCAATTGAGCCGCATGGGAGTAGCCACGTAGCAATCTTGGATCGTATCAGAGATTTTCTTCTGTTCCCAAAGAGTATGTCATTATGACAGGACCATCATGACACTTCATGTCAGAGCCGTCAGCTGTTAAATCACGGCAGAGCATTGAATAAGGCCATTACTCGATGGCCAGCTGTGTGGAGGGATCCCACGGGGACACGTGGCGTTGATCGAGTCGTATATCTCTGTTGGTCGTATGTGAGCCGCATGTATTTCTGAGCCGCATGCGGCTGGGGGACTCTTTGAACCGCATGGGACTATCCCTATGTAAGCCGCATGGACTCTCCTGTCCCGAGCCGCATGAGACTGAGAGTCTCTCTGAACCGTATGGGACTGCTCCTGTATGAGCCGCATGTACTTCTGAGCCGCATGCGGCTGGGGTACTCTTTGAACCGCATGGGACTGTCCCTATGTAAGCCGTATGGACTCTCCTGCCCCGATCCGCATGAGACTGAGAGTCTTTCTGAACCGCATGGGACTGCTCCTGTATGATCCGCATGGGGTTCTCCTGTCCCGAGCCGCATAGAGCAATATTCTGATATTTTCCATGCTTCTACAACGCAGCTTGTCGAGTATATTTTTTTGTTTCACTCAATATAGCCGCAACGACATATCCAATGTAATATGACTTACACTTCGTTGCAAGCTATCAATGAAAAGCATATTTATATCTTCCTATACTGCATGTTCAATTACTCTGTGATTTGTACAGTTTCAACTTGAATATTTCAAATAAAATGATCAAATGTAATGTTCTTGCCTTGTATGAGTGCAACCCCAGACTCGTACGACATCACGCCTTAGCGAGGATGACCGATTCGACATAATAGAAATGGGGACGAACGGTTTGTCGAGTCGAGGCGTGACAGCTGTGAAGTCGAGCTTGGTGCGCCTCGAGTTCTTTGCAGACGTAGACAACTCAGAAACCGAGGAGCCACTCTTCTCACAAGCCTGTCCAGCATCATAGCGGTACTTGGCATAGGGTAATAAAGACGTAGCCAATCCTTCCCCTACTAAAAATAAAATGCTTTAAAGAATGTGCTGACAACATACTCCAACACTTGCGTCAGCGTAATGATGAGAAGTTCTGTCAAACTGCAGTGCCACGTACCTAACTAAAATTGGATCTTCTCCACACCGATGTGTTCCCTACGCTGAGGTTCCTCAAGCATAGAATCTCCCTCATGCCCAAAATTCCATCCAATAAAAGATGTCATATGCCAAATCAGTTCGGGATAGCATTTTCCATGGCATAGGAATCTTTTTGGTTACAAGAGAACAAACTTTGACAAATGGGCACGCACCACGTGTTATTGACTCACTCATACCTATTACGGGTGTCAACAGCCAAGGAACTCATCAATAAATGAATCTCAACAACTGTCATGTGTCAGTTTCTCCGTAGCCTAAAATGTAATAGCAAAATAATTGAGTTCAAAAGTCATGCGTGCAATATTCCTGTGTACCAAAAACCCATGCACACATCACATATACGCGCATGGATTGTTTATTTCAGTAATTTATAACTATCAGAAGCCTTCCTTTATTTCACTCCCTGATATTGAGAGAGTTAGAGCAAACTTCAGAAAGCCGATTGTTGTCCATCTTGCTGTTGAGCAGAATACTTGCAATTTTCTCTCGTCTCGTCGTCAGACGTCAACGGAGTAAATGAACCACTACAGCATTCGATCTCCATTGTCACACCTCCCTATAATCAACAATTGTACTTAGAGTTCCTATTTAGGAGTTCTTTTGTACTTTTTCTTTGTATTACAAAAGTTTGTATTACTTTTATTAATGGCAAAAATATACTGGAGTGAACCGTCGTTTTACTATCCGGGTGATATTTTCCTTTTAGATATTTTATATTTCTCGATATTTTCATGAATAATGTTTTGATATTTTCATGAATAGTGCCGATGTACTCTATTATCCAAGGTATACTTGATTATTTTTAAGCGGACGAGATTGATTTACATCGAGTCGTTGATTTCTAAAGTGGCAGATTCGACGACCACGATTAATTCATCCCGTCTATATATACCTTTACATTTATTTTAATATTTTTTAACTTTCTCTCTCTACTCTTCTTTCCTCTTTGTTTCCTCTCTATTTTTCCTGTGAGTTAGGAGCCTGGTCTCGAGGCCTCAGAGTGTGGTTTATGAATCACTCTTGGTGGTGGAGTATAAGAGTTAGGCTGGGAGGTTGTTAGAGGCAAGTCCATCTTGTCGAACTACAGAATGTTATTGCTTTACTACTATTTTTTTTTCCAGTATTAATAGTTCATTATTGCCTACTACATGCTTTGCTAAATATGTCTTTCTCACGATTATCGTCTATTTGCCCATCTCGAAATTTAGTTTGAGCTAGGTTTTGATTTCCTGCAAAGTTTTGTTATTTTCTTAAAAGAAAAACTCCGTATCGGAAATAATAGCAGAGTGATTGCTATGACACTTAGTCCATAAACTATATGAGACTTACCACCAGTATTGCTTTCCTATTAGACTTGTTTTTGTTGGATTCTTGGATACAATTTCGAATTCAGAAATTTCAACTTTCATAGTCAACTAGATTTTAGCCCTGACAATGGCATTTCTGTCGGTATACTGGTGTATATCGACGGTATACCTGTTTTGGCCCAAATTTGTCATAATGTTTCCGTGGTCCCATTTTCTGCATATCGCTGATGTATTGGTATGTACCAACGATATACCGTATATTTGATGACAGAGAACTTGTTGTAGTCTCAGATCGGCATACCGTCGGTACACTGGAGTATACCGTCGGTATATTGTCAGGACACCCAAGTTCTATATTTTCTAATTTTATTCCAGTTTTATGATTTTTATTAATTTCCTTTATATGCCATAACATATCTTCTACTAAGTACTGCCAATGCTTATATGGATTTATTGTGCGGTACTATCTATGCCATGTTTAGTCTCGATTTTGATTTCTTAAGCAGGTAGTTGTTATCCCGCCTATCCTATACACGTTACTTTCTAGTATTGATATATAGTGGCCTATTATGGCACAATCCTGAGTCCTATGCTGTCTAGTATTGATATAGATAGTGGCTCGACGTAGTGCACTCCCGCTTCTAGCTTATTTTATTTTTCGGTTGTGACTTGCTATAGTGCAATTTGTATTATCCTGTCCAGTCTTGCATATCCTCAAGGGGAATATCATGTCTAGGATGGATTATGCAGAATGCCACATGTCACGACCCGCTTTCGAATAATCGGGTACGACTCGGATCAATCCGGACTACACTGTCGTGGACAGCGGTAGTCAGTCATCTAAACCTTAGGAATCATCAACGATAAAATATATCGATCACTCATCACAGCAACTAGAACGTACGAGGAAATTACAGCAACACAAAGTCACCACAGAGTCTACTATCAGTGTTTTAATACATTATACATTTTCTAGCTCTTCCGGAGACTAATCCGGTAATCATATACTCAAATCAATAATACAACCGGTACATTTGTCTCATCAAAATTATCTAATACATCAAAACATCTGATCTTCTAGGAGTCGTCGTCCAATCTAATGTGGTTCACATGTCCTGGTCTAATATGTCAAAGATCCAGTCAGGAAAGGAGCAAAGTATAATATAACTCAACAGTACTCAACAACATGATGCAATAGTATATAAAATAGTAAAGGAAAGTAAATAACAAGTAAACTGGAAAGTAACTGAAATCATGCACTTGCTACGTGAAATATGTGCAGTAGAACACCATTAAGCATGTAGGGGCTAAACATGTATCAATCATATCAAGATATGCTATCAATCATGAATATCACGTAAGTAACCAATATCTGGCATGTCTGTCGACAATGCTATCAGTCACGTAAGCAAAAAATATTAGGCATATTAGGATATACTATCAGTCACACATGAAATGAACATCAGGCACATAAAGAAATGATATGCTGTCAGACAAGAAAATTATCCAAGGCTAGGTGTACTACATGCATGAGTGTTCTTCCTCCCGACACGAAACACGAGAAACATGTAAGCAAGTAAGAAATATAAAAATATGTCAAGCAAGTGAGTGTAAACATGCATATAAAATTGCTAAGTAAAGTTGAGATTACAAGTACTTGCCTTTTTACGAGATTGTTTGCAAATGTCTCCTCCTAAAATGGTTAAGGAATAATGGTTAGAAAGTACCTCTAGAAAATTCCTAATAGCATCTACTAATGTTATTTCTAATACTAGTTATAAATAACTAAAAACCCATCTGCTTTCTATATTCAGCAGTCTTGGGCCAGCCGTACTGGGCTCAACCCATAACCCCTCTTTATTCTTTTTTTCTTTTCTTTTATCGGCCTGTGGGTTAGGACCAAAAACCCAGCCCGTTAAGAAACCCTAAAACCTAACAGATCACCCCCCTCTCTCTTTCTTTACTATATACGCACACATGCAGACAAAGGAAAACCCTTCTTTACTCTATACGCACACACGTAAATAAAAGAAAACCCTAGAAATCCTAATAAAGAATGAAAAGAGGAGAAAGAAGAAGAAGATAGAGGGGCAGGAGAGGATCCTCACCTGAGTTCGACGACAGAAGATCGACAAAGACGGCAGTGATCTGGCTCCAGATCTGGGGAGAACTTCGGCTGTGGTCTCGGCAAAGCGGTGGCAGGCTCCAAAGACTCTGGCGCGGGGGACGAGGAAGCAACGACGATAGAAAATCGACTTGGTGGTAGCGATCTGTGTCAAGCTCGACACAGCAGTGCTGGCTATGGGGGTTCTTATCTTCGACGATGTCCTCTCGACCAGGCAGTGGTCCGGTGGCGAAAACTCAGGATCGACGGTCGAGTCTAGATCTTGGATACAGGGACGGCTCTTCATGGCGTCCACAGAGGCAGCTCCTGACGAGGGCAAGACTGTTGGGGTCGAGTAGAGGTTCAGATCTGTTGATGTGGTAGGGACGACCAGATCTAAGTCGATCTAGCGGTGGTGAGGTGGGAGGATGTCTGTGAGGCGCTCGATGGTCCATGACGTCGCTGCATCTCCAGATCGGCTGTCGGGGTCGTGGCAAACTCTGGTGGCACACTGTATGACGGTGATGCTCAACACAGCAAGTAGGGCTCAAGATATAGTGGTGGGGTCGCTGCTGGTGGTGAATGAAAGTGAAGAAGGTGTTGGACGGTGACTACTATGGCCATGGCACGATGGTTCGAGCGGCTAGGCAAAGAAGGATGACGAGGTACTCCGACGATAGGGGCGGCTGGACACCGCGATGAGACAGACACAACAGTGATAGTGACTCAAGCAGAGTTAGGATCTAGGTATTAGGATTTTGGTTGTGTACTGTACGTGTTCGTGTCGAGGACACAAGATATAAGGTCTGGATATTCTGTGTCAGGAAAAACAATAGGGGGTGGGGGTTGACACAGGTGTGTCCGTGTCGGAGTAGATACAAAAATGTAATTATAAAAGAATCAATGAAATAGATATGGACATGGTGGGACATGATGGAACACAGTCATTATGACACTAGGATTAGTTTAGGAATGATCAAATCAACAATTAATGATGGCATTTATAGCCTCATTAGAAAAGTCCTAGAATTTCTAAGCACGTGGGTTGAGCGAATAATCCTGAAATATTCTAGACTAATCCTGATTAATCCTGATTAGACTAATGGTTCCAGAATGTTCCCACTAAGTCATGCGACTAGGCGTTCCACAATGAATTTCCTAAATAACCTATCAAGTCTGAAATAATTACAAATCAGCCATTACTATATTATTAAAGTACAGTTAATTAAACTTAAAATAATTCCAGCTAATTACTTAATCTAAAAATATTATTTTAATTAATCAAGACAACCAGTCTTACCAAGTATAACTATCAAATAAATAAATCATACTATTTTCCTTAATGGAAATCATAGTCCAATAAATCTAAATGAACAATTAGCTATCAAATAAATAAAGTTTAATAAAATAAACTCAATTATAATAAAGAACTAAAGTCAATTAAAATTATTTAATAAATTAGAATAAAATATTCCAAAAATTAAGAGAAGAATAATAAAATATAGAAAATATTTAAATCAAACTTTAATTTAGGGAAAGTGGGGTTACACCACACCCAGAATCCTGAATGAAAATGTTAAGTACTAAACAACTAGCTTGGTTACCTAGATACATTGGGAGGGAAGATTTTTCGGTTACTTGCATACACATTATTTCGGCCTTTATAATGGACTTGTAGCTCTTCGATGTGAGGGGGACATTTCTAGTACACCATCGAGTGGGGCAACTCCTGTATATTATTGCTATAAGCTCTTCGTAGAGTGCGGTTAATTAACTCTTTAGGATACACATCTCCTAGGTGGTGTATCTGCTATATAAACATATAACCACTAGGCCTGGATAATTTAAGAAGCCTGCAGTATAGGTTGTAGAAGCATGGAATTTCAGGTGCATCCACTCCTATGTTCTCCAAAGTACTATGCACCCCCAACACATCATGCGCCAATGAATTCAAAGACAGAATGTTGGCACATCATTCAGAAGACAACAAGTAGAAGAGGCACATGAAGATTGATTTTTTATTTCCATATAAAAAGTCTATTACATGTCAAAACTCATTGTTACAATAAAAATCTACTACAAAGAAAAAGCCTAATCTACATCTAGGCGCATCACTTCAACATCTCAGCTGGGCACATCACTACGACATCTCGGCGTAGGCGCATCACTCTTCCTTGTCAGAGTGAATCATTTCTTCGTCAACGCAAGAGTGCTACGGCTAATGAAGCACTTATTGAGCAGAATGCGGGTTGGCAATCAATCCAAACCCGGTGGCTCTTCCAGCATAATGGAAGTCAGGGCACGATCCCGATCTTTGGATGCAACAGGCACCCAACTCCATCTTGTAGAACAACACTACCGACAAGGGGTTCGAACATAAGATGTTATGACCATAGCTCTCTCGACGCATCTCAGTCTTCTGAAGGAGTTCATCATCGAAACTTCTTCGAACAGGGAGATCCACAACCCACAACACAACATCTGGCCAAGGAGGAGGATCGGTCGAGTTCATCTTCGTCATATAAAATACGAGCAAACTCTCTCGTACCGATGCTATTTATAGGCCAGGGCAAATCAAACCCATGCACCAAGTGGCAACTTCCCTAAAGTCAGTAGAGTGAATTTGCACTAATGGTGATGAATCTGCCACCTCAAATTCAGCTAAATCAAAAATCATCAATTCGAGTCTCGAAAGACTCGATAAAGCTTGCCAAAGAAGATACGCCACGTAGCGGATGTGCTCCTTAGCATCATGCGCCCCATGCCGATGTGCCTAGTGACGAACAGATAGATGCACCCACTTAAGCTCGTCACCCATCAACAATTTAATGCTATGTGACAGAGTCGTCATCATGCTTCTCGAAGACTAAGTAGTTGATAGCTTTTGCAGAAAACGATGAGCCACCGACGTTAGCCTCATTATTACTCATTTTTGTCAGTTACAACTATGCCCCGCCATGTGGCCGACTGATCACCCGTATGCGCCTCCGTAGCCATCCGCCCAAAGCTCTGTATGTGCCTCGAAAAGCCATGTGCCTAAAACTCCGCATGCGCCTCCGTAGCCATAAGTCCAAAGCTCTGTATGCGCCTAGACTTATTTTTGACCCCTAAAAGTTGTGGACCAAGTCTTCTCATGCGCCAGATCCTAGATCTCAGCAACAACTGAATCTCCACAACTGCCACGTGTCAGCTCCTTCGCAGCTCAACAGTACAGTTCAAACAGATTCAGCTCCAGCTCCATGGCACATCGTCCATAAGCCTAACTGTTTGCCATTGATTATAAAAGAACAAAATAGTTTTTTGGGAGGAATAGACTTTTACTTCATAATACAAACTCGCTCGTACAAAGAGAGCCTAGGAATAAAACTTAGAAAAAGCAATCTAAGTACAATTATTTAGTTTTTCTGGGGGGGTGACGGTAGAGGCTCGGGAGAGTGACATCAACTCTGCCTTACTCCTTGGACTATCAGACGTAGCTTCTGCTCTGGCGAGGAAATGCTCTTTGTGTGTGCGGGGGTTGCTAGTCTCTTTGCTCGGGCTCTATGCGTATAACTCTGTGTGTGTCTCCTTTGAGAAGGAATAATCCCCTGCTATTTATAGGGCTTTGTGATAAGTAGGGTGTGCAGTAATTGCCCCTTGAAAAGCGGGCAGTTGTGGATTAGTTAAGATTTGCCTTGATCTTGTTTGTTGGAAATCAATCTGGGCTGCTTATGTTGATTGGAACAAATCTGCATTGTTTGTTGGAAATCGATTAGGGCAGTTTATGTTGATTGGAATAAATCTGCATTGTTTGTTGAAAATCGATCTGGGCAATTATGATGATTATAATAAATCTGAATTATTGAGATTTGATCAACTCCTGCCACATGTCCCAACTGCCATTTTTGTGACGAGCCGCATGACTGAGCCGCATGAGCTCCTGGTGAACTGGTCCGCATAAAGTCCCATTGAACAGAACCGCATAAGCCACTTGTAAATTGGACCGCATGAAGTCCCATTGAACAGAGCCGCATGAGCTCCTGATGAAATGAGTCACCTGAAGTCCTATCGAACAGGACCGCATAAGCCTCTTTTTAAACTGGGCCGCATGAAGTCCCATTGAACAGAACCGCATAAGCCCCTTGTAAACTGGACCACATGAAGTCCCACTGAACAGAGCTGTATGAGCTCCTGATGAACTGAGCCGCATGAAGTCCTATCGAACAAAAATGTATAAGCCTCTTTGTAAACTAGGCCGCATGAAGTACCATTGAACAGAACCACATAAGCCCCTTGTAAACTGGGCCGCATGAAGTCCAATGGGGACAGAGCCGCATGAGGACCCATCAGAATAAAGCTGCATGAACTCCGTTAAAACTGAGCCGCATAAAGCTCCATCAAATCAGAGCCGCATGAGGTCCTTTAAATGATCCACATAAAGAGCTTTGGAATTGGTGGATCGTGCCAACTATAAAGATTTTTCTTGTCTCTCTTGAAGCACGTCATTATGTTAGAGTCATCATTTTACTTTTATGTCAGAGCTGTCAATCCTTTGTGTCAGAGTTGCCGCACTGTGTCAGAGCATTTAATGGGCCTGCTGCACAGAGAAATGATAGCCAGCTGTAGCGTTATATTTTGAACCGCATAGGGCCACGTGGCTTTTTCCGAGCCGCATGGAGCTATCGGGGACTTTCAAGCCGCATGAAGCTCTAAGGGGCTTTTTTGAGACGCATGAAGCCCTAAGGGACTTCTTGAGCCGCATGGAGCTCTAAGTGATTTTTGAGCCGCATTGACTTTTCTGTTCTTTTTCATGCTTCTACAAGACCCCCTTCAAAGTTTTTAATTTGTAAAATTGAAATACTTTGAATAAGAAGCATGGCTATGTCCGCATAAGCTTTTCGTACGGTATAGACTCCTCTGGCTGCATAAGATGTTCTGGCCGCGTGAACTATTCTGGCCGTATGGATTCCTCTGGCTGCATAGGATGTTCTGGCCGCATGCTGGTCCTGTGCCACATAGGCATCTCATTAGTTTCCTTTGATTTGTTTTGATTTAAAGCCGTCTTTTGGGATAGGATCCCAAGAGTCAGCTTTAAATATTTAGATTTGTTCTTAATTATTACGAGTAATCTTTTGCATGCAGGGGATAGAAATCTAAGAGTCGGTCTCATCTCCTAGGCAGCACATGAATCGAAGCGTCCATCGGTCTACGAGCCCCCCTGTCTGCCTATAAATACGAGTGCTTTTGGAGAAGAGAGACTCTTTACTTTTTTTTTTTCAATTTTTCTTGTCCTAAGTTGCTATCTTCTCTTCCTTCTCCGATCATCAATGGCTCCCAAAGCTTCCTCTAGTGCTGCGGCGAAGGGCAAAGGAGCGACCTCCTCGTCGGCTGCAGCGGTCGAAGTTCATCCTGACGTTTATCCCACTATCGATGGTAAGATTTGTGGACAAGATTGCACGCTTCAAACCCTAACAAAGATGGCTATGTTGCATGTTTTATGTACAAGCCTTTCTCCTTGGCATTTAATGTGTTCTTTGTCTTCATTGAACTGTCTAAGTTCAGTACGATAAAACTGCATATGTTGTACTGTATGGACCGTATGAACTTCTCATGTCCGAGCCGCATGGGGTATGCCCCATGTCCGAGCCGCATGAGAATCGCTTCATGACTAAGACGCATAAGTACCTTTAAAACTGGGCCGCATAAGAACCCACCAAAACAGAACCGCATGAGCTTCTGATAAACTGGGCCGTATGAAGCTCCACCAAATCATAGCCGCATAAGCTTATTTGAACTGGGCCGCACGAGACCCCTTTAAAACTGGATCGCATGGAATCACACTGAACAGAACCGCATGAGCTCCTGATGAACTGGACCGTATGAAGTCCCTTGAACAGAACTGCATATGAACCCATCAAAGCAGAGCCGCATGAACTCCGTTAAAATCGAGCCGCATAAGGATCTACCAAAACAGAGCCACATGAACTCCGTTAAAACTGAGCCGCATAAGGACCCATCCAAATAGAGCCGTATGAACTCTTTTAAAACTGAGCCGCATAAGGACCCACCAAAACAAAGCCGTATAAACTCCGTTAAAACTGAGCCGCATAAGGACCCGTCCAAACAGAGCCGCATGAACTCTGTTAAAATTGAGCCGCATAAGGACCCGTCCAAACAGAGCCGCATGAACTCTGTTAAAACTGAGCCGCATAAGGACCCGTCCAAACAGAGCTGCATGAACTCTTTTAAATATTTTCTGGCCATCTCCTGACTTTGTTTCTTTTGTCCTTTTTTCAGTGAATTTGTCAGTTAATTCTGCAGAAGAACCTCTGGTGGGTCGTGTCCAATCTGCTGTGGGCTATAGGTACGACCACATAGTCGAGTATGTGGTGAACCAGCTTCCAAAAGACAAACCTGTGGAGAGGCTGGAAGACATTAAAAAGTAGTCCTTCTTCTTTATCTCGGGGATGATGAACTCAGGGCTGCTGGGGACAAACACTTGAAGCTTGTGTTCCTCTTCGGGGATGCCCTGACTGTGAAGAATTCCCAAGTTTTGGATATATCTGAGCGCTAGAGTTTTACTTCTGACGGGATGGCGATCCATATTCCTCTGATGGAGCGTCACTTCCTACTGTCATGGTTTAACATGCTGCTGATGGCTAGAAAGATGGAGGATTCCTTGACTCTGACCCGAAATGGGATGATTGTGGATGAAATTTACTACAATAATAACCTGCGGACAGTGTACGCGGGCAGGGTACCAGTCAGCCGCTACGTGATGGGGTTGGCCCCGGGCAGTTTCTTGAATGTGCAGGGTCCCAACTTCAAGTTCTCTCAAGCTAACACTTTCCTGAACCAGGTTGCTCGGAAGGGGTCCTATCATATTGGCCAGTTGTCGCTACCGAGTTGGATACACCCCCTCCCTTCGTGGACCAACCTGTCTACGTAGATCGTACGGAAATACGAGACTCTCCTGTACAAGATTGGACTCTACCATACTATTCGGGGCACCATCTACGGTTTTCCCATAAACAAGAAATTATTCATGGCTCTGTTATAGATATACAACTGCCGTACGGGGACCTTCTTTACACCTGTAGGAGAGATGGGGCTTGCTCTACACGAGATGCATGACGTCTCCAAGCTGTCTTAGGGAGATGAAGTCTTTGAGGTGTATACCCCGACGAACGAAGAGTTCAAGGATTTGGAGGAGAGGTTCCCAGGCTTTGTTCTCGTCTACCGGGAATTGCTGTGTTATCACAGCACATGCCAGCAGCTGTCGAAGAAAAAGAACGACAGCTCGGAAGGGAACCTTCCGCATATAAAGGCCTGGCTCATTTATCTTTTTAAGCTTGGTGCCTCAGGCCAGGTTGCTCTCCGAAGTCCTTGCACTCGGGAGGAGGTACAGGACCAAGTATCAACCGCCAAGAGGACAAGAACCACCGGTGACAGGTTCGGGAGTCAATCTGACTCTTTTGCCTATTTTTATCAAGACACTCAGCCGTTGTCCGAGAAGGCACTCCTGGCAGGATTCCTGATGGTGTGGCTATGGAATTGCGTAGTGTCAGGAGGGGCTGGTTCTATTGAGCGGATCAGCCGCAACTTCATCCTCCATGCAGTGAAGCTGGTCTTCGGGGTCAGACTAGCTCTTCTTTCGGCCATGGTGTGCAGCATACACCATAGCCTTCGCACTTTCTCGTCCAAGGTCATCGCCCGTGACCCGACGAAGGACTTTGAACATATTAAGCTACCCTATCATTATCTGATGGGGTGGCTACTAATGCATTGTCGGCTTTAATGAGGCCTGGCCCTGAAGATGGTGTATCTACCGAGGATGCTTTCATCTTCCAGTATCGCCGCCTGCCTTGGGATTACAAGACTATGTGTGCCTGTCGGATGGCACTGACGAGAGTTGACAGATACACTTTTTTCGTGTCTGTTTCTCGATTTACTGCTGAGGAAGTGAGGGCCGTACATCTTGATGGTACTGGGCCTCCCCACTTCTTATCCGACAAGATGCTGCTTTGGCTGCACAATATTCGTCCTTTCCACCTGGTATACCGCAACCGTAATATTGTCTACTTGGAGCCTTACTTACCCAGTAGGTTCGCCTGACAGTTTGGGTATAGCCAGCTATTTTTGGATAGTCCCAGCTTTTGCCTGGGTTTTGAAGGTAGTGTCCTTGATGGTATCAGAGCCTGGCACTATTACAACACGGTTCACACCCGTACCAGCTTCTCAGTTCCTGATGCTGGAGAATCTGGAAAGATCTTGTATTTGGCGGCTCTATACCACGTCATGGCGAACAAGCCTACTGTTGGTTTTGACCCGAGTACCAGCTTCATTGCTGGTACTGGTTTGGAGGAAAAGCCCAAGGGGTCTAAAGCGAGGAAGAGGAGGGAGAACACAGTTGCTGCATCGGACTCGGAGTCTGCCAACGCGGATGAAGAGGATGACGAGAACGACCCCGATAACACTTTTTCTCCCGCAGAAGATGTGGTGGCGGATCAGCCGCCTGTCGTGCCTGGTCCTTTGTGCAAGCGAAGCAGGCATGAGTCCGCTGATCGCGGCAGAACTTACTCTGTGAAACGGGCTGCGGTTAAGCCCCGCGAGCTGCTCATCAAGGAGAGAGGCGAGGATGACGCTGTTTCGGAGGTGAATTAATTTACAACCATCTTCTTCTTTAGCTCTTCTTTTTCCTGAACCATGACCTAATTATTTTTTCTTTTCTCTGTAGGCGTCATGAGAAGGTAACTTTCCAGAGTCAGCTGCTGCCTCTGAAGTCGACCCGGCTCTAGCTACTCTAGTTAGAGATATGAGTGCCAGGATTATTGCTGCCGGGATTCTCCCAGCGACGGCTGAGTTTCCTTCAGTTGTTGATGTCCCAACCCAGGGTGACGTGGGCTCTGCTGAACCCATCCCTGAGACTGCTGAACTTTAGCTGGGTGACGCTGATCCAGTCGTATCTCCTTCCGGGGAGGCTGGGGCAGCGGAACCATCTGTATTCGGCTCGGACGTTGTTGGTGAAGAGACTATGGCGGCTGTGAGCGAACCTCAATCTCAGCAACTTCCCCTGGTAAGATAAGCCAAGTCTTGACTAGTGAAGAGGTTTATTTGCTCTATCATTACATCCTTCGGGTTAAGCTGATTAATGGTTGCTCTGGACATACAGGTCTTGCTCCTTTACTGCCAACGACAGACATTATCAGGGAAGAGTTGGCCAGAGAGGATCTGGTGGAAGAGAGTGTGCCTCCTCCCACTCCAGCTTACATTGAGGGGCCTCCTGCTGAATCGAGTTCGGGAGAGCAGGCAGCGAAACGGCTGAGGCAGGAAGAAATGGTCCCTACACCGTCCTCTGTTCATGTGGCTCCGGAGGTCGACGTTTCCGCCTTGCCGAGTCTCCAGATCCTTCGGACTGCGGAGGAGGACTTAGCCGCTATTCAAGCGTCCTTTCTGTCGGAGCTTGTTTCCCTTGAGGCAGGGATAGCAAGTTCCGGTGCATCTTCTTCGACCCTGTCAGCTACCCTTCCTTTGACGCCGTCTTCTTTAAAGGTTTTGGATGAATCGTCAAAGGATGTAGTTAACAGTTTTTATCGTCACCTGAAACGAGGAGTTAAGGCTGCGGTGGAGAGGGGGACCTCTTTTGCCTTGGCCCGGCAATGCGCCTGGGGCCAGATTGAAATCCTTAGAACCCTCCCCGGTGGGGCAGGGATGGTTGAGCTACTGGAGCCCAAATTGCTAGAGGCGGATCATCTTATGGCCCAGTTTTAAGTACTGCGACAAGTCGACCTGTCTTCGGCGGTAGATCAGGAGCGTGCCTTCCTCATAACTGTTATGGAGAAGGTAAGGGCCACACGAGATGCGTCCAAGCCGCTTATAATGAAGGACCTCCACGATCTGTCTCTATAGTATGATCAGATGAGCCGCCGGGGAGAGGATTTCATCGCTTGGGAGGCGGCAGCCTCTTGCGGGATAATCGACACGAAGGAGCAGATCCTCGAGCTCCAGAGGAAATTGGCATTCTTAGAATCTGAGCTCGAGGCCTCCCGTACGGGTAAGGAGCTAATTGTTCAGGAGGTCGATAAAGTCACCCATGCTTCTGCTGACTTAGAGCGTGCTCTAAAGAAGCTTAAAGATGGTTGGCAGGCTCACGCACATTTGGAGGATGCAGAGCGGTTCACTGAGGAGGTCGAACGCCGAGCCAAGCGACGGTTTGAGCGGTCGACGGCCGTACTAAGGGACCGTCTCAGAGAATTATATATCGCCGAACCATAGTCGGCTTTTTCTTTTCTTTCTCTCTTTTTGTTTCTTTATCTTTTTTGGCAGGAACGTGGTCCCAAAGAATGTAGTACTTTGATTTGATTTGAATAAATGACTTTGCTTGCATCATCCTTTATCTGTCGTACTTGTATTGTATTTATGTGTTTGTCCCGCTGGAGGCTTTTTTGTGGACCTATTACCTTTGGCATACCTTGGCTTTAGGTACAGATAATAGGTTTGATAGGGATACCTAGAACGACTCCGTTGGTAAGGTGGATATGGAAGTTTTTGGTATCGGGCGAAAGAACGCCATGGAACAGCCGGGTTCCAGAGGCATGAGATTGTGAGAAAAGAGGCGCGTGTACTAGAAAACTTAGTACATCATTTGTGGTCAACTGCAGACATTTTTGGTCAACTGTGGACATTTGTGGTCAACTGTGGACATTTGTGGGCCTATTATCCCTGGCGTACCCTAGTTTTGGGTACGGATAATAAGTCGAGAGAAAACCGACATGCTTACTCAGAGGTAATGAGGACATGGTAAATATGAGGGTTTCTTCGATGGAGTCTTCCTACTCAGAGGTAATGAGGACGTGGCAGGAGTGGACACCATGAAGGGTACATAGAACAACTCAGAGGTAATATGGACGTAGAAGTTCGACGTGAGGGGTGATTTGTTTTTGATGGAAATAAAACAACTCAGATGTGACATCGACGTGGTTGTTTCGGAAAATTTGTGGATCTGTTACCTTTTTTATGCACTGAAAGTGCGGGTAATAGATCATGAGAAAAATGCTCTTTTAGGAAGGACGTTCAGAGGTATGATCATACATGGCTTACTACCCAGAAGATGCGATATGGATTCATTTGGGACGACCAGAGTGTAAGTTCAGCGGTGCTTGGGGGCACATAACTTAACCTTCCGGTTGATTTGGGGGATGTCGTTTAGACATAATACTTCTTCAGGAACTTGCCGTTGACGGGCAACATGAGCAAGTCTCTATTTTGTTTTACGAGGCGGTAAGCACCATTGGAGAATACAGCCTCGATGACAAATGGGCCTTCCCACTTTGGCTGGAATTTACCGGCGATTTTGTGAGTCATAACCATTGGCCTACGAACTGCCAGAACGAGATCGCCCACTTGGAATGTTCTGAGTTTAACTTTCTTGTTGAAGGCTCCCGAGATGCGTGTTTGATACATCTCGATTCATTGTTGAGCTAACAGGCGCTTCTCATCTAAAGCCTCCAACTCTTGTAGCCGGCGATGGTAATTATCATCCGTCGTCAATCGATAGGTGAGGGCAACACAAAGCAAGGGGATTTGAGTCTCAAATAGTAGAACTGCCTCACTCCCATACACCAGAGAGAATGGTGTGTTCCCGGTGGCTGTCCGGACTGTAGTACAGTACGCCCATAAGCATTCACCAAGCTTCTTATTCCAGTCGCGTTTGTTGGAAGACGCAAACTTCTTGAGCGGCTTGATTATTGTTTTGTTGAATGCTTCTACCAACCCATTTGCCGCCGGATTGTACGGTGTTGAAGCAACATTCTAGATTCGGTGTTTGTCACAAAATCGGTAGAAGGCGTGGCTTGCGAACTGCGGACCGTTGTCGTGGATGATCCTTTGGGGCAGTCCAAAGCGATAGATGACGTGATGCTTGAGGAAGTTGATCACGTTTGATGTCTTCACCTCTGCAAGCGGGACAGCTTCGGCCCATTTGGAGAAGTAATCTGTAATTGCCAGTATGAAGCGGTATCCTCTGGACGAAGGTGGAGTGATTGGACCAATGATATCCATTCCCCATGCCTCAAATAGCTAGGATGCCACTGTTGGATATAGGAATTTAGATGGTTGATGTATAAAATCTGCGTAAACCTAACAAGCTTTGCACTTTCTTGCGTACTCTATTGCATCTGCCACCATCGTAGGCCAGTAGTAGCCCATCCGGCGAAGACAATCTTGTAATTTCGGGCCAGGCTGATGGGCCCTACAGATGCCGTCATGTACTTCACGTATAGCTTCTTTGGCTTCTGCATTGGACAGACACCGAAGTAGTAATCCATCGTATGATCGCCGATACAGCATCTTTTTTCTGTACCGTAGAAGAATCTGAGAGAACGTCTTCTAATAGAGGTAGCTTCTTTCGGGTTCTCCGACAAGATGCCATAGACTGCGAAGTCAATAAATGGGAGCCTCCAGTCTTATATCGCATCGACCGTCATGGCAGAATGACTCTCAACAAATTGGACGATGTTCTTGGGACAGACCAGCTCATGGCCTATTACATCCACCAAATGATGAGTATATTTTGGGACTGCCAAGGAAGCGGCCAGTCCTGCTAAGGCGTAGGCTTCAATATTCCGGAGTCTCGGAACATATTCTATGAAGAACCCTTTCAGAGACATAATGATGGCGATCGCTACCTGATGATAGGGGATCATGTCTTCATGATGAACTTCATATGAACCCCGGGTCTGATTGACGATTAACTGTGAATCGCCATATGCCTCTAGGTACTCTACTCCAGTTCTTTTGCAAGTCGGAGGCCGATAACCAAGGCGTTGTACTTGGCCACGTTGTTCGAGCAGGTTTCTGTAAGGGAATATGCCTGGTTGATCACCAAACCAGAGGGAGAAATCAGTACCACTCCAACCCCAACGACAATGTTGCCCTTGGGCCCGGTTCTTGAAGCACCGTCGAAGAACATTCGCCAGACGAAATCATCGGAGGCTATGTTTGAATTGGCGACCTCGTCTGGAATCTCTTCATATATTCTAGTTGACTCTGAACTTGGATGGGCTGCTAAGAAGTCCGCCAGAGCTTGACCTTTAACAGTTTTCTGCGGAATGAAGATCATGTCATAGGAAGACAATAATATTGCCCAGGTAGCGAGGCGATAGCTAAGTGCACCTGGCTTGGTCATGAGGACCCTGAGGGGGTTAACTCTTGATATGACATGGATGGTTTGTCCTGTAACATAGTATCATGTTTTCTGGATAGCGAACACCAGAGCAAGATATTCCTTCTCCACAGCAGTGTATCTATGCTCAGGCCCAATTATCATTCGGCTGAGGTAATAGATGTAGAAGCATGGAATTTCATAACCAAGAAAGCCCATGCGCCAGACACTACATGCGCCAGAGCTCGGACAGAACACTTCACAGCAAAGTCAATAAGTATAGACATTTGAAGAAGGACTTTTTATTTATATACAAAAGTCTATTACATGTCTAGAAAAGGTTGTACAAAGGAGAATTTCTACAAAGGAAAGATCCTAAATCTACAGCCAGCGGCCACCATGCGCCTCCAGATAGGCACAGCAGTCACCATGCGCCGCCAGTTAGGCGCAGCAGATACCATGCGCCTCCAACCAGGCGCATCCCACCATCTCCTCAGCAGCTCAGTTATGTACATCCCTTCAGCAGCCCAATTATGTGCCGCTCTTCCAGCCAGGCTCACCTGATAAGTGCTTCGACTAAACAAAGCATTTAACCCTCTGGCTGGAACCAAGGAAGAGAAGAGCACCGCAAATCTGTGGCCAGGGAAGGCTTCGAAAGAGCCTCCAAAGACCAAGGAAGACCGTAATCGAAATACGGCTAAAGGAGCAGCTTTCAACACAACCAGAGTGGACGACACCCACTTTGAAGGAAGAAAGAGCCTAGCACCGCCATTCCGATCTACGGCTCTTCCGGAACAACAGAGACGAGGCCCGAACATCCCTATCTTTGGATACAATAGGCACCTTCCGCCTGCCTCGGAAGCCCTCGACTCCGTCCTTTGGATGTAACAGTCACCTTCAAGTGCATCAACGATGACATGGCGTCTCATCTTCACCCTCGGGAACACTTCGTCAACAGAATGCACCCGAATACCCAAGTTCATGTTGGAGGTACGTGAGAGAGCGAGAAGCAAACCTTCTCTCTATGCCACTATTTATAGGCCGGGCAGATCAAACCCACGCGCCAAGTGGATGGCTCTCCGAATTCCGTGCAATGAACTCACATTAAATGGATGAACCAGACGCCTCGACTTCAGCCAAACGGCTATTTAAAAGCACTCGAGAAGCGAAACAGCCGTATCATTAAAGACGTGTCGGATGCGCCGGCTGGACAGCGCATCACACCCCTTCAAACACCAAGCGCCTCCCACAGATGCGCCCTGTACCGAGCACATCACAGAGGATGTACCCCCATACGTCCCCATACGCCTAGTGGAACGTCAACCAACGCGCCCACTCAGCTGTCCATCGAATGTCACCAACATTAAATGCTGAACTGACAGAGTTGGCAGCACGTCTCCCCAAGTCTGAACGGTTGACAGCTTTTGCAGAAAATAAAGCGTCCACAACGTCAGCATCATCATGACTTTACCCCGACGGCTACTGCCACGTGGCTACCCAACCATCCGCATGCGCCTCAAAAGCCATGTGCCTCAGACCCTTCACTGATCCCTAAAGACAGAAGAAGAGTCTCTAGTTGAAGCTTTGCATGCACCTCAAAAGCCATGCACCCCAGACTGATCTCTGATCCCGAAAGACAGAAGAAAAGTCGCTCACATGCGCCTCAAAAGCCATGCGCCCAAAACGGTTCGTGACTCCTAAAGGTCACGAGCCAAAATCTCATCATGCGCCCAATCCAAGGCGCATCCCACCAAATCATCCCCCCATCAGATCCGAGATCTCTGAGCCATGAGTCGACGACACGTGTCCTTTGACTCAACTCATCCAAGATTTCAGCAACAGAAAGATCTTCTCCTCTGCTACGTGCCGGCTCACAACAGCAGTATGAAGAATTCAACCTCTCGAGTAGGGCGCATCATCCATACGCCTCCATCAGCAATCTTCACGTGGTGTCCCCACGTACCGGCGCATCCTACATATGCGCACATGAGCAGCCAACCTGCCCAGCTATAAATAGAGGGATCATTTCCTTCTTACACACATACGGACAACGTACAGAATCTACAGCGAACATACAGAGAATCACCAGAGAGGCAGAGACAGACACTCAACGTCTTCCTACTCTCGACAAGCTCCAGCACCCAGAGCAATCTACACCTTCAGAGAACCGATAACCGTCGTCAGCCATGCGCCACAAACGTAATGGCGAGGAGAATTTGGATGCTGAGTACTATGCGCCCCAGCGGGCTAGTACAAAGAAATCTAAGGCGGCACGGGCCATGCACCACAAACGTGCTATGCCAGCAGCAGGCCAAAGGCACGCGCTCACAATCACGCGCGCTGCCGATGGCAAGCTGTACAAGGTCGAATCAGGTGCCTCTCCACCAAAAACGAGTCGACCTTCAAAGTCCTTATCTCACTTGGGCGCATCTACTGCGTGCACAACCAAGTCGAGTGAGGCAAATTCAGTGGTCTTGAACTCCCGCGCCTCCTCTGGTTGTGCGTTTGAGGTCCGTTCAAGTCACTTCAAATGTTGTGGTTCCCCCACTACTGATCGTGATGCCTGCTTGGTATTAGATCAGGGGGCGCAGCACTCACCTGACCACCCCGGCGTTTGGCCTTGCCATGCGCCTGAAGGGGGTGTGAAGGAAGCACTCTCCTCCAATGACCTGCGTAACGTGATCACTCACAAGCGCCGGTCAGGAGAGTCGACCAACAGGCACGATGCGCCTCTCACGGGGCATACTTGTGCGGTGGTCACCATCAACTGCTGTTGCAAGGCAGTAGTACCACCAAGGCAGTCAGTCTTCCAGCAGCTGCAATTATCGACACCCCTCCGACATCGCCTCGGGATGAAGGTGTTAACAGAAGAGGAGCCAAGGGTTGCCTCATACAACGTGATCTCCAACTCCTCGTCAGTCCGGAAGACGACTGGCAATTCCTCGTCTTCATCCAAAAGCCAGCCGAGGAAAACCAAGGCAGCTGTCTCGACCTCTGGAGTGTTCGAAAGCACTCGGTCGAGGAAAAAGTTCTTGGAGGAAGCTGGGGGTAGTCAGACCCTTGTTGAGCCTCCTTCCGAAGACGAAGATGTCCAAAGCACAGCTGCGGCGGATCTTCATCCTCGAGGCGAAGTCAGCCTCCCAGAAGCCCCTCAAAACGAGGATGTCCCCCAGGACACGGCTGGGGGTAGAGACGAAGAGGCCCTTCAAGACGGAGCTGAGGGCAATCAGGCCCTTGCAGATGCGCCCGTCGAGAAAGACCTCCAGAATGTGGCTGGGGGTGGCCAAGGTGAAACACCAGGAGAGGTGACTCCCCCACATGAAAGTGAGGCCGAGAGCGAAGCCTCAACCAATTCATCCACTCCTGGCCGTGTCATGACAGTATACATGACTGGGGGTGATTCCGAGTCTGATGCGCCGCCGCAGGACATTGTCCAGCGCATAGACTCATTAGAGGGAGGACTCAAAACCCTCTCTGCCTCTATGCAAGCATTGACTCAAGCAGTATTTGATATACGGGCGGCCTTGACCAGAACACCTTCAACCGGTTCTGACCCAGGAGTCAATGGGGAGTCGAGTGTACCCCTTCAACGGGCACCCTCAGACACAGAAGCACCCCGGACGTCGGAGCCCTCAAATGCTCCACTCCAGGTAGTACTACCTTCTCCGACTCCTAGCTCCACGGAGGATGTGGTTGAAATGATCAAGGACTTGCGGAAGCGCTTCGAGTCCAAAAACAGGCAAGAGGAGCGCCAGAAGATGGGCATTCCCCAGCCTTATCCCCTCGAGTGGAACAAGGTGGTTTATCCTCCAAAATATAAACCACAAACACTCACGCCGTACGACGGGAAGGACTCTCTGCGTCGGTACCTGACATATTTCTAGTCACAGACGGGGCATCTTCCAAAGGAGGACGCGCTCCTCACCAGCATCTTTGTTTGGGCCTTAAAAGGGGTGGCGTATGACTGGTATTGAAGCCTTCCCGACAATTCTATATCGTCCTTCGACGACTTGACGCACCTCTTCCTCGATCGCTTCTATGATGGCGGGAAGGACATGACGATGGCATCTCTCATAGAGATACGCCAGAAGGAGAAAGAAACGGTTCGGGTGTTCATCAAATGCTTCCGACAGGCCTGTTTCAGGCTACCTCCAGGCATGCCAGAACATGCGCTCCTCTCCTCTTGCAGCATGAACATGTTGCCTGCAGTAAAGCTCTGGCTCAACTCTACTCCCCCTCCCGACTGGAGCTCCCTGATCATCGAAGCTGAAGCCGCAGAAAAGAAGGCGGCCAATGCACGTCTTCTGGGTGTCAGCTTCCCCGCCTTTGATGATAAGGGGAAAAGGTCAGCAGCCAACAACTCCGGACGAAAAGCAAAGGGAAAACAGGCATTGACTGTTAATGCCTCGAAAGGCGCATCTGTGCCTACTCAGAAGCCTCCACTGGCACCGAGACCCAAGGAGGTGTATTCATTCAATGACGAAGACACCCTGCAACTCTTTGAAATACTGAAGCAGGGTGACAAGATCAAGCTCCCGGACCCAAAGCGGCCCGATGAAGTCGGGAAAGTGGACAACCCGAGGTACTGTCACTACCATCGGTTTGTCGGACACCCGACCAAGGACTGCTACGTCCTCAAGAATTACATCCAGCGCATGATCAATGCCGATGTAATCTCCGTCGACTATGAAGAGAAGACGGTGTCAGCCAATGTGGTGTCACTTCAGTTCGGCACCTTGCCGCCGACCACCACACAAGATGGCGTCGTCCCCATCCCTAAGGCGACAATGGAGGTGGTGAACTTGCCACCTACCCGTGACAATGCGAGTGGACTCATCCCACTCACCATATCTCGAGGAGAGGTCCTCTGGGTTCACCCCGACCTCGTCTCCGAGGTGACTCAACCGGAGGTACGCTCTACCTCCAAATCAAAAGGCAGGAAGATCAAGTCTTGCCGCACGGTCTCTTCTTCAACGGAAGAGGCACTTCCAGTGCAGACGCGTGCACAACAGAACGCCCAGCCCGGCGAAGCTGCCGCCGAGGTGGTGCCTCCTGGCATCATCCCTGAGGAGGGCCCGTCTAAACCCTCAGCAGCCAATAAGCAGAAGCAGGTGGAGGCTCGTTTCGACAGACCTCTACGGAAGGAGAATGCTTCGGGGCTAGCCAAGCCCCACAACTTTGACATACTGGCACAACTGGCCAGTACTCCTGCACGCCTGTCTTTGTTTGAGCTCCTGCGTCTTTCCAAAGACTCCCGAGAAGCTCTCTGCGAA
Source organism: Iris pallida (assembly GCA_029216955.1). NCBI lineage: Eukaryota > Viridiplantae > Streptophyta > Magnoliopsida > Asparagales > Iridaceae > Iris > Iris pallida. The sequence goes on from JANAVB010016195.1 coordinate 7,489,772, forward strand.
GCTCTGAAGGATGCTGAATCCTTTCTCAGTCAGGTCAAGCAGCCTGAAGGCCTCCCAGCTACTTGTGCGCACTGTCATTGTGCGGATGAAGTTATCCCAAACATAACTTTCACCCAACAAGATATGCTGCTCAAGTACCACCGATATAACTGACCGCTGTATTACACAGGGTACATCGGTTCAGTCAAGGTGAGCCGGATTCAGATCGATCTGGGGTCTTCCCTCAGCATCATCCCGAAGGCACTGCTATCAAAACTGGGGATCCCAATGTACCGGTTGGCGCCCTCCAACACAACCATCAGTGGCTTCAACGCTAGCAAAAGTGAGCCACTGGGCAAGATCCGATTGAAGTGTCATATTGGCAACCTCAAAACTGATGTGACTTGTTATGTGGTAGATGCCGAGGTCAACTACAACATCCTGCTCGGCCGACCATGGCTACATGAGTACATGGTGGTGCCTTCCACGCTCCACCAATGTATGAAATATGTATCCACCAACGGCGTCATCCGGACGGAGTTCGCAGACATCGATCCTTTCAAAGGAATTGAAGCCTACTTCACCGATTCCGACTTGTACAAGCCACTTGACGAGGAGGAAGCCAACGATACTGATGATGAGGCAGAGACGGCAACTGAGCCGGACACGGAGCCTGAGATGACTCCAGACGCCCCTTTGAAGATCCGACTGAAGGGCAAACCACCCCAGAAGGTGCCTCCAATGAGCATCAAACTATCAGGGAAAGCACCGACTCCTGAGGCTCCCCTGAAGATACGCCTCAAGAGAAAGCCGCCTCAAACATCGGCTCCCCTGGTGGCAAAATTACAGGAGAAGGCACCACTCACAGGAGGCGCAGTTGAGGCACCTCTGAAGGTACGTCTTAAGGGCAAGCCCCCGCAGTCATCCAAGATGCCATAGAGGGCTCACATAACCTCTCAGACCCCAAAGTCAAAGCTGTGGTGGATTCTCCTGATCCGACCCCAGTGCTTACAGATGAGGAGCTTGGCGAATATATCTCTGCTGATGTAGATGCACCCTCCTTAGACAATGTAATCCCACGGGATAAAATCTCGTACTTCATCAATAATAGAGTGTCTTTTAATTATTCTTGTCTTCCACATTGGAATGCCATGTAAACATTAGATAACACTCTACGGTCGTTGCAAACACAAATAACGACCGTCCATCATGCAAATCGAGTAGTCCTGTCTCAAGGAGTCTGTTTCATAGCCCCTCCACGAAGCCGAGACGAAGGATCCATCATTTTGGGCAAAGTCGAGCGTCATCAAGACCTCCCACCACTCGAGCCAGAACCTGATACTGGCAGAGTACAAGTCTATCGGTACACGGATACGGCAAAGCACATCATCCAAAAGATGGGTTACGACCTAAAAAGCAACAAAGGCCTAAACTACGGCAAAGGTCGACGTCTCCCTCTCCGGCTTCCAACACCCAAAGGAAAGCCGCAAGACTACTACAACAAAACTCGATGGGGGGTAGGCTATGTCACGCCGCCATCAACTCCAGAGAGTTCAAACGCAGAAGACGTAGAACATTCCCACTCGTCCGAAGCGTTGACTTGGGATTCCGATACCAGTATCGGATCAGTCTTCAGGAAAGTACTGTCAGCTAACATGACGTCAGCACAACCTCAAAAAGGTGAAGGCGAAGACCAAGCGCCGGAACCCTTCGAAGAAGAACCCTGGGCTCAATGCCTAGGAGAACAATGGGAGTCTCATTTTGAGTTACGTGAACCTCCCACCGAAGACGAAGTCGAGCAGATCGACCTCGGGGACGGATCTTCTTCCAAACCCATCTTCATCAGCAAAAGCCTAGAAGGAGAAGACCGAGTGTCTCTAATCCAGCTGGCTAAAGAGTATATCGACGTCTTTGCCTGGAGCTACGAAGATATGCCGGGACTCGATCCACAGATCGTAATGCATAGGTTGAACATCTTACCTGATGCCAAACCTATCAAACAACAACAGCGACGTTTTCGTCCGGACATCATGAATGCCATCGATCAGGAGATGGACAAACTCTTGACCAGCGGCTTCATCCGTGAGGAACAGTACCCAGATTGGATAGCCAACGTCGTACCTGTCACCAAGAAGAATAGGAAGATACGAGTCTGTATCGACTTCAGGGACCACAACTCTGCTTGCCCGAAGGACGAATTCCCGTTTCCAATCACCGATGTGATGATCAACAACACATGTGGCTTTGAACGCTTGTCCTTCATGGACGGGTATTCAGGCTACAATCAAATCAAGATGTTCCCCGATGACGCAAAACACACGTCATTCAGGACTCCGAAGGGTGTTTTCTGCTACACAGTGATGCCTTTCGGCTTGAAGAACGCCGGTGCAACATACCAACGAGCTATGAGCACCATCTTCCGTCAACATCTTTGCAAGATAGTCGAATGCTATGTTGACGACATCGCAGTCAAGAGCCACCTCAAAGGAGATCACCTACAGGATCTGAAGACAGTCTTCGATCTCATGCGGGCACATCAACTCAAAATGAACCCCGCTAAATCCTTCCTGGGGGTTTCTAGCGGCAAATTCTTGGGCTTTGTCATCGCGGCGAAAGGCATTCATGTCGATCCCGAGAAGACTAAAGCCATCCTCAACATGGACCCTCCGAAGAATCTTGGAGAACTTCGGGGCTTACAGGGACGTCTGGCATACATCCGGAGGTTCATAGCAAACCTCTCCGGTAAATGTCAACCCTTTACTCAGCTCATGAAGAAGGGAGTCTCTTATGTCTGGACAGAGGAGTGCCAAAAGGCTTTCGACGACATCAAAGCCTACTTGACGAGCCCACCAGTCCTGGTAGCACCTGTCGCCGGCAAACCATTTCTCCTCTACGTCCGTGCCATGGATCATTCCCTTGGCGCTTTGCTGGCTCAAAACAGCGATACAGGCTATGAGCAAGCAATCTACTACCTCAGTCGAACGCTCATCGGGGCCGAACACCGGTACAACCCCGTTGAAAAGGAGTGCTTGGCTTTGGTGTTTGCCATCCAGAAGACTCATCATTATGTCTCGGGCCAGACAATTTATGTCATTTCCTGAGTCAATCCGCTCAGAGTCCTCATGACGAAGCCAGGATCGTTGAACTCCCGGCTAGCCACATGGGCGATCTTGCTAACACCGTATAATATGGTATTTGTCCCACAAAAAGCTGTTAAAGGTTAAGCTCTGGCTGACTTTTTAGCTGCACACCCCATCCCAGAATCCTTAAAACTTTATGAAGACATCCCGGATGAGGTCCAAGAATCCAACGTCACCGAAAGAAGCTCCGTTTGGCAGATGTTTTTCGATGGCGCTTCAAGAACAGGCCCTAAAGGCCAAATCATCGCAGGAGTGGGGGTAGTCTTAGTCTCCTCCGATCAGTTGGTCATCCAGCGTACTTACTCCCTTTTGGAGCCGTGCTCCAATAATGTTGCCGAGTACAACGCACTCATCATGGGACTCCAACTCGCACAACAGCTGGGGGTGGACCATTGGAAGCCTACGGTGACTCAAAACTCATCGTGAACCAGATTCGGGGGAAATACGAGGTTCGCCATGAAGATCTGATCCCTTACCACGAAGTTGCATTGAACATCATCTCAACCTTCACTGGGTTCTTCATCGAACATGTACCCCGTCTACAAAACTTGGAGGCCGACGCTCTGGCTGGCCTCGCGGCCTCATTGGCAGCGCCCCTTGGGACTCAACACTATGTCACGGTAACTGGCCGAGACTTGGTTTGTCCTAGAAACAACCTATGCTTGCGAGTGGCTCACGCCATACCGACGAACACTGGCGTTAATGTCCGAGACTGGAGGTTCCCGTTCATCGACTTCGCTGTCTACGGAATCCTTCCAGAGGACCCGAAGGAAGCCGTCTCAGTCAGGAGACGCTCTCTTCGATTCTATTATGATACAGCTACCAAAACGCTGTACCGACGCTCCTTCGATGGGCTCCTCCTTCGATGCCTGTCCAACGAAGAAGCAGCCGAAGCTCTTCTAGAAGCTCATGACGGAACTTGCGGAGCTCATCAACCCAGTCCTAAGTTGCAGGATTGACTGCGACGTATGGGCTACTACTGGCCAACCATGGCCGCCGACGCTGTTGAATATGCTAAGAAGTGTCACGTATGCCAACTTCATACAGACTTCATACATACACCGTCTGAACCTCCTGGCCCTTTGAAGCCTGGGGCATGGACATTGTGGGACCAATCACCCCTCCGGATACCGCTTCATCCTGGCCATCACCGATTACTTCTCCAAATGGGCAGAGGCAGTCCTATTGGTGGAAGTAAAGAGCTCCAGGGTGGTCAGCTTTATCAAACACCACGTTATCTACCGCTTCGAAATACCTCGGAGGATCATCCACGATAATGGTCCTCATTTCATCAACCATGTTTTCAGCAGATTCTGTGACAAGAATCGCATTCAAAACGTGGCATCAACCGCCTACAATCCGGCAGCAAACGGATTGGCCGAGGCGTTCAACAAGACTATCGTTAGGCTGCTCAAAAAAGTCGTGTCATCCAACAAACGCGACTGGAACGAAAAGCTTGGCGAATGCCTTTGGGCCTACCGCACAACGGTACGGACCCCAACAGACAATACACCATTCTCCCTGGTCTACGGGAGCGAAGCGGTACTGCCTCTCGAGATCCAGATACCCTTACTCCACGTAGCAATAACAAACAAACTCACAGAAGAGGACAATCAACGTCGTCGTCTGCGGGAACTGGAGGCACTCGATGAGAAGCATCTCCTGGCTCAACAAGGAATCGAACTCTACCAAGCCCGTATATCACAGGCTTTCAATAAGAAGGTCAAACAGAGGACTTTCCAAGTTGGCGACCTGGTTCTAGCAGTCAGAAGGCCAATGGTGTTAACTCACAAGACACCAGAAAAGTTCGAGCCCAAGTGGGAAGGACCTTTCATCATTGAGACGGTATACTCAAACGGTGCTTACCGCCTCGCCAAACCCAATGGGGACTTGTTCATGATGCCCATCAACGGCAAGTTCCTGAAGAAGTACTACTCTTGACATCTTTCAAATATGTGCTTCCACAAGGGGATCTATGGACCCAATCATCAGGATTCACAGACAATTCCCTTCCAACAAAACTATACGCTTTCGGAACCCAGCTATTCCGTGGCATCCTTAAGTAGAAAGACAACCACGTCCACATCACCTCTGAGTTGTTCCTCTACACCCTACAAAGCGAAATCTTACACTACGTAAGCCGACGCTACCCTTCATGTTTACCACGTCCATATTACCTCTGAGTAAACATCTCGTACAAATAACCCCTGCGTTGTCGTACATTGATCGCAAAACTTCTACGTCCACATCACCTCTGAGTTGTTCAGCGTATCCCCCAGGATCATTCCTACCTCGTCCATAATACCTCTGAGTAGGAAGATTCTATCATTTTGGACCCAATGATTGCCATGTCCACATCACCTCTGAGCAAACATGTTGGTTCCTTCAAACTTATTATCTGTACCTAAAAACCAAGGTACATAAAAGATAATGGGTCCACACAAATCATCAAGTTCATAATAACAAAAATGAACACATCACAAAAAAGGTTGTGTGCTTCTTTATTTTCTAAAAAAAAAAGAGTACAGAACTACACTATCCCCCAGCAAGGGTTGCAAAAGAACATAAAAAAGGGAGAAGCTACAGTCCCTGAACCTCTCCAGGGTGGGCTGAGAGCTCTCTGACTCGACGTCATAAGTCGGCTGTACGGGTCTCCACAGTCGCCAGGACTCGACGCTCAGCTTCTTGACGCATTAATTCAACTGCCTCAGCGGAAGTTTCGCTCTCATGCTTCTCATCAAACTGTTGTCGCTACTGAGCCAAGGCAAGAGTCCGTTGAGTAAAAGTCGCTTCCTCCTGCTTGAATGCTACGTGTTCAGCCCAGACACGTTCGGCATCTAACTGGAGTCGGGCCCGTTGGTCCTCAAGGCGGCGCATTTGGGTGTTGATCTCTGCGATGTTAGCATCCAACGCAGCTCGCGTTTCCATCGTCTTCTTCATGGCCTGAGACAACTGCTCTACCGCAGCCTCAGTCTCAGCCACCTCGCGCTCCCAAATGCCCACAGTGGCCTGGTAGGAAGACTCGATCTCGGCAATCAACTTCCCCTTCTCCGCATCTATCAGGACGGAGAGGTCATTTCGCTGGATGCGCTGAAGTTCCGCAAGTCGCTCGTCCAGCTCGATCACCGAAGCCTCCAGAATTTTGGCCATATGGTTGTGGCCTTGGTGAACGCGGATCAGCTCGATACAGGGCATTGCCAGAGTTCTTGCCGTCGCAAAGCTCCCGTTGGCATCCATCACCGCAGATACACCCCTCTGCAGCATTTTGTACACCCCCTCTACGAGGAATTTCACATATTCGTCTGCGTCCGCCAGTACCTGCGGCATCATAGCAGGAGTTGGAGGAGCTACTACAGTTAGCGGACTGGAAGAAGATCCGCCAACCTCAACCTGCGAGGCTTGAACCTCGACATCAATAGGCTCGTCACCAACAGGGGCTGGAGTGCTAGCCCGAGGAGCCGAAGGAACAGAGGAAGTCGGCGTAGGCGTGGAGATAGTACCCCAAGTAGAAGGAGTAACAGAGGGTTCCACACCCTTGCCCTTCTCAAGCCCGGAAGAACCACCGACGTCAACGGCCACCTCTTCTACCTCCAACGTTCTATCAACAGCCAGTACCTCCCCTGGCAGAATGGGGGGATCATCATTTGCCTCTTGACCCGCCTCAGCGGTCGTGATCGGCAGACGGGTCTCGTCATCAAATCCCTCCACAGGGGCCACATCTGTCACTACCTCCTGATCGGTAGCCACCTCAACTATTGAGGCTGGGGTAGGACTCGGCAATGCTGCAGCCGATCCCCCTTCATCAAGACAATGAGGGAAATCAACCCTCTCCTCTATTCCAACCATACCTGTTTCCCTCGTAACAGGTTTTTGCAGTTCTGTTGGACCCTCGACATCCAAGGCCGACGCTGTGGCTTTCATCTTCTCGGAAGCTACTGCATCCTCAGCTTTCCGTCTGACATAATCCGGGGATGCTGGAATCTCTACAACAACATCCACGGTGTTCTCCTTCATGGGAGACATCATAGTTGGCAAAATACATACTTCAGACGAGCCCGCCATCTCCTTTGGCCTGCTCCCACCAAATTTTGGAGTACGGGGCTTTCTTTTCAGTGGCTCCTACAAAAAAAAAGGAGAAGCATGATTACATAAGAAGCTGAACTTGAAACCAAACCTTACGGGATACCTTACCTCTGTAGATGCTGAGTCCGAGGACACCGTCGGTGACGACGCCTTCTTCTGCTTTTTCGATACGGGAGAGTCGACCTTTGTATCTGCACGCCTTTTCGTTTGATCGACCGAAGGTTTTGCCTGACCCCCGGTAGATACGGCGGGAGCGCCTCGATAACCCGACTCGGGCGGACGGTACGATCGAGCCTTCGCCAAAGTGTCTGCACCCGCCGCTAAATGGGTGCCTGCAATAAAACTGGTCTCCCTATCATATCCGGCGGGTGCGGCAGCCATAGCACAGTAAAATCTGGCGGCTGAGTAAAGAATCGGCGGCCGCGGATTCTGGACAGGAAGCGTAAAGCGGGCTCCAGTACATCCGACATTATAGTAATGCCAAGCTCGTGCACCATCCAGCAAACTTCCAGCGTACCCCAAGGTGATACTGGGATTATCCAACATCAATTGAGCGTACCCGAATTGCCTTGCAAAGCGGCTCGGCAAATATGGTTCCAGGTAACACTGGTTCCTGTTCCGATATACCAAATGGGACGGCCGGATACTTTACAACCAGCGAAATCCCCATGGAGACAGAGTGGTGGCATCTTCACCCGAGTCCACCAGATCTTCGTTGGCCTCAAAATCGGAAAAGACAGGACCAACTTTGGCGATCTCCCATCCCTGAAGATGGGATAAAACTTTCCTGCAAACAGGAACACCAGTGTGCGACCAATTCCTCCGGTGGAAACGCCGGAGGAATGTATCTCCGGACCTGTGGTCTTCCTCCGAACCCAGGCTCATCACATTGGGATGGTGTAAAATTAACCACCCCATCAAATAATAAAACGGCAGTTCGGCACGCGGGAAGTTGTTGTTTTTGCCTCGCTCATGAACGACATCTCCCGCAAACTCTCGTAGACCCCGCAGCAGGTTATACACCATTGCGGGGAGTAAAGCTAAAGGACGGCCGAAGGCCAATTTCACAGCCGGCAGAATCAAGTTTTGAGTCACCCTCTCTATAGAGCCAGACCCGCCTGAGAAGACATGGTCCCGGAGCCAAACCATAAGGTACGCGACTAATACTGCTTTTGGCGACATCCGATAGTTGAGATGCCAAAAACAGCTATAAGAGCGTTCATCCGACTGCTGGTCCTCGCTCTCCCAGGGATTCTTCTCGCCTAACCTGCTCATTTCGGAAAGCACCTCGTTACGAGAAAGTGCCGGCGGAGTAGAAAAATGGAAAGGATCCTCTTTGTCCTGCCTAAAGATGTGATCTCTCCAAGCAGTCATATGTGGCTGTGTCCCGCCCCTATCCTTCTTCTGCATATAGTAGTGATGACTCGCTACTTCTTTGAAGACAGCCATCATCTCATCAGCTTTGTCCTCCAAGACCTGGAATTCTTCATTGGTCGGGAAGTACTCCTCGTAAGGTTCCGATCCCCAGGGGAGTTTTGATACCTCGTACATCTCATGAAGCGCAAGCCCTAGCTCCCCCACTGGAGTGAAGAAGGTCCCAGTATGGGTATCAAACATCTCCAAAAGTGCAAGGAATATGTGCCTGTTAATGTCTACACCTGCCTGAGTGGCACGGATCGCGGCGGTCAGCCCAATCTCTTGGAGCTCAGTCTAAAATCGCGACAGGATCCAGTGTGTCAGTTTATTCCATTTTGAAACATAATGACACCAACCCTCTACCCAAAAGTCTCCCTTGGGGTATGATTGTTCCATCAACAACATGCGACGAGCAAAAGTCGAGGCACCCAAGGTAAAAGTATTGACGGGAACATCACTATAAATACTCCCAGGGCGAAGAGTCCGCCATGTGAAAGAGGTACCAGCTCGCAAGGCGGCCAGAGTATCCCTCTGATCAGAAGAAGAATCAATTCTGATGATGCCTGCTACCGCTCCCCCCTGAGATGGAGTAATGTCCCAGGACATTCTCCTCTTGGAAGCAAGACGACAGAAAGCTAACAAAGGCCACTGACGTTCGAGCTGCCTGACGGTCATATGCACACCCCTGGCTGTAAAGAACCAGTCTTCTTTGACCTTCAGCACCTTGGCTTCAGTAGAAGCAAGGTGGTCTCCGAACAGAAACTCGGACTTTAAGAAGGTCACTTTATCGAAAGTGGCAGATTTTAGAACGCCACGTTCCATCATCCGTTTGAGGAACCCGTGATGTTGTTTCCGAATTTGAATCATTATTTCGGGATGCTGATCCAGCATAATGGCCGCTTGAGCAGGGTTTATCACCTCTTCATCATAATCTACTCCTATCTGGCAGAGCGCGGCGTCCAGGAGCACTTCGTTCAAGAGTGGGATAGTCATCGACACTGACAAAAATGCAAAGATATTAGAGACGACAGAAAGATCAGAGCTTCATTCTCGTCAAAAGCGCGTATCAAGCGCATCTGAAAAAGAAGCCTCGGTGCATCATCAGGGTCTAAACCCATGCGCGTCAGCGGTAGAGCCTCGACGCATCATCAGGGTCCAAACCCATGCACGTCAGCGGTAGAGCCTCGGCACATCATCAGGGTTTAAACCCATGCACGTCAGCGGTAGAGCCTCGGCGCATCATCAGGGTCTAAACCCATACACGTCAGCGGTAGAGCCTCGGTGCATCATCAGGGTCTAAACCCATGCGCGTCAGCGGTAGAGCCTCGGCGCATCATCAGGGTTTAAACCCATGCGCGTCAGCGGTAGAGCCTCGGCGCATCATCAGGGTACAAAACCCATGCGTGTCAGCAACTAAAACCACGGTGCATGATAAAGGCCTGAGCCTATGCACGTCGGCAGGAAAGATAAAGCTCACCGACTACCGCCGACCGAACTTCGACAGGCGGGCGGGGAATGTCACTCACGACAGCTTCTACAGGCTCCTTTGCTTTCTCCTTCCCCTTGCCAGCACCGCCGCGAGGAGTCTTGGGAGCCATTTTCTCAAAGAGGAAAAAGTTAGGGTTTTTGAAGAAAGACTCTAAATAAAGCAAAGACACATAGCAGAAGAACTCTCTCTCTCTCCATCTCTCACCTATTTATAGACAGTAGTCGCACGCGTGAACCGATGAAGAGTGATCTCAGCCGTCGCCTCGGGTCCTGTGAAGATAACAGCAGATAAAACCAAAAGATCATCATTAATCTTTTCGGTTACCAAGGCATCATCATATGCATTAACTGAGAGGAGCATGCGCCCGAACAGGCATGCGCCCAACCATCATGCGCCCTGACCTCCATGCTTCTTGTTCAAAGTATTCCAAAACTTATTCAAAAGTTTTGAAAACTTTGAAGGGGGTCTTGTAGAAGCATGGAATTTCAAACCAAGAAAGCCTATGCGCCAGACACTACATGCGCCGAAACTCGGACAGAACACTTCACAGCAAAGTCAATAAGTATAGACATTTGAAGGACTTTTTATTTATATACAAAAGTCTATTACATGTCTAGAAAAGGTTGTACAAAGGAGAATTTCTACAAAGAAAAGATCCTAAGTCTACAGCCAGCGGCCACCATGCGCCTCCAGATAGGCGCATCAGTCACCATGTGCCGCCAGTTAGACGCAGCAGATACCATGCGCCACCAACCAGGCGCATCCCACCATCTCCTCAGCAGCTCAGTTATGTGCATCCCTTCAGCAGCCCAGTTATGTGCCGCTCTTCCAGCCAGGCTCACCTGATAAGTGCTTCGACTAAACAAAGCATTTAACCCTCTGGCTGGAACCAAGGAAGAGAAGAGTACCGCAAATCTGTGGCCAGGGGAGGCTTCGAAAGAGCCTCCAAAGACCAAGGAAGACCGTAATCGAAATACGGCTAAAGGAGCAGCTTTCAACACAACCAGAGTGGGCGACACCCACTTTGAAGAAAGAAAGAGCCTAGCACCGCCATTCCGATCTACGGCTCTTCCGGAACAACGGAGACGAGGCCCGAACATCCCTATCTTTGGATGCAACATGCACCTTTCGCCTGCCTCGGAAGCCCTCGACTCCGTCCTTTGGATGTAACAGTCACCTTCAAGTGCATCAACGACGACATGGCGTCTCATCTTCACCCTCGGGAACACTTCATCAACAGAATGCACCCGAATACCCAAGTTCATGTTGGAGGTACGTGAGAGAACGAAAAGCAAACCTTCTCTCCATGCCACTATTTATAGGCCGGGCAGATCAAACCCACGTGCCAAGTGGATGGCTCTCCGAATTCCGTGCAATGAACTCATATTAAATGGATGAACCAGACGCTTCGACTTCAGCCAAACGGCTATTTAAAAGTACTCGAGAAGCGAAACAGCCGTATCATTAAAGACGTGTCGGATGCACCGGCTGGACAGCGCATCACACCCCTTCAAACACCAAGCGCCTCCCACAGATGTACCCTGTACCGAGCGCATCACAGAGGATGCGCCCCTATACGTCCCCATACACCTAGTGGAATGTCAACCAACGCGCCCACTCAGCTGTCCATCGAATGTCACCAACATTAAATGCTGAACTGACAGAGTTGGAAGCACGACTCCCTAAGTCTGAACGATTGACAGCTTTTGCAGAAAACGAAGCGTCCACAACGTCAGCATCATCATGACTTTACCCCGACGGCTACTGCCACGTGGCCACCCAACCATCCGTATGTGCCTCAAAAGCCATGCACCTCAGACCCTTCACTGATCCCTAAAGACAGAAGAAGAGTCTCCAGTTGAAGCTTTACATGCACCTCAAAAGCCATGCACCCCAGACTGATCTCTGATCCCGAAAGACAGAAGAAAAGTCGCTCGCATGCGCCTCAAAAGCTATGCGCCCAGAACGGTTCGTGACTCCTAAAGGTCACGAGCCAAAATCTTATCATGCGCCCAATCCAAGGCGCATTCCACCAAATTATCCCCCTATCAGATTCGAGATCTCCGAGCCATGAGTCGACGACACGTGTCCTTTGACTCAACTCATCCAAGATTTCAGCAACAGAAAGATCTTCTCCTCTGCTACGTGCCGGCACACAACAGCAGTATGAAGAATTCAATCTCTCGAATAGGGCGCATCATCCATGCGCCTCTATCAGCAATCTCCACGTGGCGTCCCCACGTACCGGCGTATCCTACATATGCGCGCATGAGCAACCAACCTGCCCAGCTATAAATAGAGGGATCATTTCCTTCTTACACACATACGGACAACGTACAGAATCCACAGCGAACATACAGAGAATCACCAGAGAGGCAGAGACAGACACTCAACGTCTTCCTCCTCTCGGCAAGCTCCAGCACCCAGAGTAATCTACACCTTCAGAGAACCGATAACCGTCGTCAGCCCGTCAACGGAGTCAACGCATTACCACTCGCTCCATTGACACTAAGGACCCATATTAAACAAAAGTGTACTCCTAGGACTACATCTAAGTCCTATATTGTAACACTGTTCTGTTTGTGTTAAAGTTTTCAATCAAACAATTTTAATAGCAAACAATAGATAGCTTGTTCATGCCCTGCGTCATTATTTTGTGCTAGTAGAGCGCCGAAGGAATTCTCCATCGCTCGTACGTAAAGCAAGAACGACTTTCCAGCAACCGGAGCCACCAGAACTGGAGGATTTGACAGATATTCTTTGATGTTGTCGAACGCGCGTTGGCACTCTTCATCCCATACGAATGAGACACCCTTCTTCATGAGGTGGGTGAATGGTTGATATCATCCGGAGAGGTTAGAGATGAACCTCCTAATGTAGGCTAGCCTTCCTTGAAGGCCTCGGAGTTCACAGAGATTTCTCGGGGGACCCATCTCCATGATTGCCTTCGTCTTCTCAGGGTCTATATGGATTTTCTGGGCAATAATGATAAAACCCAAGAATTTTCCACTAGATACGCCCAAGAAGGATTTGGTAGGATTCATCTTCAAGTTGTGCGCTCACATCAGGTCGAATACCGTCCTCAGATCTTGCAGATGGTCTCCCTTAGAGCGACTTTTGACAGCAATGTCATCAACATAACACTCCATGATCTTACGCAGATAATCTCTGAAGATGACCCTCATGGCTCTTTGATATGTGGCGTCAGCATTCTTCAAACCAAAAGACATAACTGTGTAACAGTACACGCCAATCGGTATTCGAAATGATGTATGCTTTTCGTCGTCAGGAAACATCTTGATTTGGTTGTATCTTGAGAAGCCATCCATGAATGATATGCGCTCAAAGCCACATGTGTTGTCGATTATAATGTCCATGATGGAAAAAGGAAACTCATCTTTAGGATATTCTTCGTTTAGATTTCAGAAGTCGATGCAAATTCGAATCGTCCCATTCTTCTTGAAGACTGGCACTATGTTGGCGATCCAGTCTGGATGTTGCTCCTCCCTAATGAAGCCGCTGGCTATTAGTTTGTTGACCTCAACTTCGATAGAGTTTATAATGTCTGGGCGAAACCGTCGTTGTTGTTGCTTGATTGGCTTTACGTCCGGATGAAGGTTGAGTTTATGAAATGCAACCTCGGGGTTTATCCCTGGCATGTCTTTATAGCTCCAGGCAAATACGTCAATATACTCTCTGACGAGTTGCAAAAGCACCTCTCGCTTTTCGTTTGTCAGGCTTTTGCTGACGAAGATTGGCTTCGGAGAGGACTCATCGCCGAGGTCAACTTGCATCACCTCATATTCAGTAGAAGGTTCACGAAGTTTGAAGCGTTTCTCCCACTGTGCATCTAGTTACTAGACCCAAGGTTCTAACTCGAGAAGTTCGGGTATATCTTCGTCTTCTTCGTAGGCATCAACAAATGCCATATTGACAGACAGAGCTTGCCTAAATACGTCCCCAATGCTGACATCTGAATCAGAAGTTGGTGATCTGGTTGAATGTGAAGGCTAGTCACATTCCTTATCTGAGCTTTCAGGAGTTGTTGTAGGTGTAACATAACCTAGCCCACATCTGATCTTGTTGTAATATTCTCGTAGTTTTCCAGTCGGGACTGGCAACTGTAAAGGTAACCGTCGACCAGTACCGTAGTTTAAACCTGTTGTAGTCTCCAGATCATACCTCTATTTTTGTATGAGGTACTTGGATCGGAAGCTATACAGATAAAGGGGCAGTCTCCCAGTATCGGGTTCGAGATCAACCTATTCTATCCTGAAGGATTGTAGATCATTCTTTCGGCCGAAGATGATTGGATGATCGTCTCCCTCGACTATGAAGCAAGCAGCTTCTACGGGAGTAAGTTGGTTTGCGGTGTAGACATTTGTCACATGTGTGTGTAAGTGGGTGCCTATACCGTGTTCCATAGCATACATTATAAAAAGCTTATTAAGCTCGAGGTATTTCAAAGATAGCCCTTTATTGATGAATTAAGGTATCTTTTTCGGTGGAATTACATCATCTACGGATGGAACATCAGTGTGAGCAGCCACATACTTGGCCAGCTCTACCTCTTCTTTGGCCACCCCCTGTGTCAATGAAGCCTGGAAGGATGACCTGGGTAGCTTAATCATCAGGGGCTCCACTGGTGGAGTAGAATATGGAGTCGTTGGCACACTAGCGACCCCCAGTTTGGTGTTCGGTGCTGGACGGGGAGTTGTTGGCTCACGAGCAGTCCTCGGCTTAGTGCTCGGCTGTCGACTCATTCTGGAAAGACAGATCGTCATCGACTTGACAGAGGGATTGAGCTCCTCTGTTTGTTGCTGGACAGCTCTCGACAGCCTGATTGTCAGTGGCTCCATAGTAGGTCTCGGTACTTGGCCAGACCTTGGCAGTCGA
>JANAVB010016195.1:7507274-7512274 GCA_029216955.1 Iris pallida
ATATAGGGGTCAATGTGTGAATGCAAGGTAATGTGGATGTCCATGTATGTTCAGATTGTAGTGTTCAAGTGTCATGTGAAATGTGAAGGTGTCAACAAGTGATACAAGTGTGAATGTGGAAAAGAGGGATGTGTGAGTGATGTTCAGATTTGCATCATGGGTTGGTCATGTGTGTGTGCATAATTTCAGAAATTAGTGTATGTAGATTACAACATAGGTTAGGGAACATGTGGGTGAGTGTCTCAATGTGTGTATGTGTAGCTATACATATAGGGTGTTCTCAGATTTGTGTGTATGTGGGTGTGTGTGTGAATATAGCAGTGGTGTGTATCAGTTATAGGTTCTCAGTTGAGTGTAATGTGTGTGTGTAATTTTAGAATTCAGTGTATTAGTTGCAGTTTTCAGGTTATTCAGTCCATTGCATTTTCGAAAGCCCAAACACCAAGCCAAAATGAAAACCCAAACATTCAACATAAACTCAGCTATATACATATAATCTAACATGGTAATTTAATCATCAAAATCAATAAAACACAATTTAATTCTCAGAAAATTAGTTTTAAACAGTTAAACCCAAGCCCCTTCTCAGTTACCTACTCTCGGATTCATACATGAACCCAATCCAGTTGATAGCTAACAGTATTAACTCAACATCCCAATTAACATATTAATACAATTCACCCAAAGCTCATAAAACCAAGTTTATAAGGAAATTGAAAGTTCACATTTTTAGAGTATCAGTAATGTACTTAGTAGGAATTCAAAACTCAAACCTTGATAAAAACCTAAAACAGTGTGTGCTGAGTGTCTCTCACATGTATACGTGTCATGGGGGGATGCATTCGTGTCCACACAAGTGGACACAAAGTGTCTAAAATGATAAAACCCAATGTATCAAGAAACAGTGAAGGGCTGTCTCGTGCTTGCGTGTCGAGTCGATTTAGACTCGACACAGAGCTCGAGAGGCCACATGCTCATATCTAGGGTTAGGGGGATATAGGGCTAGAGGGTCGACACCCTGATTTGTGTCCTCGTTGTGTCTGCACGCAACACGAAGGCCGTGTCAGAAGCCACTGTTCGTGCGTGTGCGTGACAGTGTAAATTCAGTGCTGGTGGGATTTCTTCCAATCTACTCGATAATACCCGATGAAATTTTGTCAGTGTAGTGTCAGACATGTGGCCTAGGTGTACACTAAGTTTTGTGTCAGACCGTGCTGTGTCGTGTCTGCTACAGTGCCCGAGAAGCAGGGGACAGCACCATCCTCGTGCAGTGTCTCGTGCAGCGTGTCCATGGCCATTTTCGACACGAATTCGTGTTCAGTCCTAGGGGAATGAAAACACATATATAGATCTCATTTTTGTAAAATTAGTTTTTAAAAATAGTAATAAAAACTTCATTGGGGCATTTCATCAAACACCTAAGTAATGACATTGATACGTGTCCAATACGGACACCAAATCAATTCTAATTCCTACCAAACTACACCTACAGCTAAGGGACACCTAGATGGATGCATCTATGAAAAGAAATCAAGATTTTAGGGTAATTTGAAGGGATTTACCTATAGGAATCCAATCTCCAAGAAAAAGGCCCAAAATAGATAAGCCTCTTCCTCAAATGATGTCCAAATGAGCTTCACTCCTTGCAAGCAAGCCTCCTTCAACCTCTACTCCAAATTTAGATCCATATGCAAGAGATTGGGATCAATTTGGTGGAGGAATGGTGAAGTTAGACAATTTGGAGAAGAAATTAGGGTTTCCTACAAGGGGGTGTTCTAAAAGCGGTAAGGGGTCATGTAGAGATACTTTATAGACTGAAATTAGATCTCTCTTGGCTCAGTGTGGCTGCCCAAATGAAGAGCTAGGGTTAGGGTTTCTCATATTGGGCCTTGGGCCAAGATTGCTAGCCCACTAGCTCAACTACATAGCCCTTAGTCCAAATGCAAAACTCTTCTAATCTCTCCATGGAACTTAGCCATCCCCAAGTCAATTAAGACCAATTTAAGTTAGATTAGGGTCCCACACCATGTTATCTAGGTCACCAAGGTCAAAGTCAATTCTAGGTTAGTCTCTTAAGTCACAACTAGTAAAAGTCAAAATTAACAACCATCAATCCAATAATTAATCAAATAATTCCAATAAGTCAAAATAACCAAAATACCCCTAGGCTAACAATGATAAATAAATATTCCAATCACATGGTTAGACTCTAGGTCAGACAGTCTCTAGGGTTTCACTAGCAGCACATCAAAATCACAAGTCATAGTTTTTAAATGATTAAAAATTATCAATAATTATATTACGATTTAAATATCATAAATAAATAATTAAAATCACAAAATTTCAAAGTTACCCTCATTTAGAAAACTGGGTGTTACAAGTCTACCCTCCTTAAAGAAATTTCGTCCTCGAAATTAAGATGGTAGTACTCCTTCTAGGTCAACATCCCACAATCATAGTCTCAAATCATACAGTTCGATAATCATATGCATCTGTCCAAAATCATGATACTCAGAATCTTCGTCATGCTAGTGAGCAAGGCTACGATAATTACAGAGCCCTCGACTAAGGCACATACCTCTAGAATCATGGTATTTAAATTTTTTGCATTATTGCATGCTTGGCAGCGAAAACCTTAAATTCATACACCCGAGAAATACGTCCAAATCTGACTATATGTCCTGACTATGCCAGCTAATACGACTATCGAAGATTCTAGATCCCATAACTGAGGTGACCTAGCCCATATGACTTATCTAAGAAGAAAATCAAACATAACACAAGAACAACAGAACAAAATTAATCAATTTACAAGGAACAGATGGAATCAAATTTCAAGACAGTTATAAGAGGCAATTGCAAAAATGGAATCGAAAAGAACGGAACCTGCAACAAGATTCCCAATGGCCTGTGCATCCTCGACTGTCCTGGCGAAAGCTTGCCCCTGTTGGCTTCTCCTGGCCTGCTGTTGATGCTGCATGTACCTCTGTTGCTGAGTTGGTAAGGGTAATCCCTTCTGCTGGCCCACCGGAGCCCTAGCTCCTGCTTCCTGAACTGTCCGTCCAAAAGACTCAGGACACTCTCTCAGCCGATGATCGGATCCTCCGTAAAGCAAACATCTGCCCAGCCTCTTCCAACATTCTTCCCAATCGTGCCCTAGTTTCTCACAGAAAGGGCAAAGGATAACAAGTTGCTGTTCCGGGGCCTGCTGCTGCTGCTGCTGCACCTGCTGAAAGGGGACACGGTCCTGGAACTGCTGTTGCTGAAAGTAGACCCTCGACTGCTGATACTGTTGCTGAATCTGCAAGTGGGGCCTCTGTTGTGGATACTGCTGCTGAATCTGTAGGTGGGGCCTCTATTGTGGATACTGCCGCTGAATCTGTAGGTGGGGCCTCTGCTGCAGATACTACTGCTGAATCTGTAGGTGGTACCTCTTGGCTGGGCCTACACTGCCACTAGCTCTATGAGTGTCTCGCGACCTCTTCTCTTTCAGCCCAAGATCGTCCTCTGCTGCCATGGCTCCTACCAGAATCTGCTCGAAAGTGGCGTTGCGGCTGCTCTTGGTATACGACCTGATCTCCCTGATCAAGCCCCTACAGAACCTTCTCGCCTTTCTGGCCTCAGTAAGATCCTCAACGAATCCAAATGACAGAACTCCCCGACGTACTCCTCAATGGTCTGGTTCCCCTGAACCAAACTCTCGAACTGTGCCTCCAAGGCACCGAGTGCTGTATCGAGAAAGAACTTCTCCTTGAACAGTTTCTTGAAGGTTGCCCAAGTCTAACCGGCTACACCAACCCTCGGGTCTGTCTGGTACCAAGTACAGTCCAAGTCCTGCATCGGACTAGCTGCTGCCTCGATTTGTAATCCAGCTGGTATCTGTGCCAATCAGAATATCTTCTTAATATGCTCTATCCAATCGTCAGTGTATATGATGCCCTCTGTACCTTTGAAGTCTCGGGGTCCCATCTTCGTAAAGGATTGGATGTCTGCAGTCTTTGGCTGATACTGCTGCATCTGTCCTTCCAGTGGCTGAGCAGTCACTAGCTCTACTATCGTCCTGACCAACTGGTGGGTATCATGTATGCTCTGTCGAAAATTAGCAAACTGGCTCTGCTGCATCTGCTGCTGAGTCTCTACGAATCGCTGGAAGAAGGTAAACATCTGAGCTGCATCCACTGTCCCTGAAGGTAGCTGCTACTGGAACTTATCCGGAATGACGGGAGAAGACCTCCGGACAGGTGGATGTGCACTCCCAAAAGCTGCAGACACTCCTATATGAGAAGAAATATGAGGTACTGTGGCCCCAGCGTCCACAATCGGGCGAGGGGTGGCAGACCTTTCGCCAGCATCTGCTGGGCCAGAGCGATGCGATCGTGTCTCAATCACCATCTTGGAGACAGATCAAACAAGGAATCAATACTGAGATAGAAACGATAATTCAAGGGAGGACAGTTATTTCAAGGAAGCAATCTTTAACAAGAATTTAGTTGGAAGGAATTCAGTTAAGAGTTTTTCCTAATGTAATTGAGTACCTCAATAATAATCCTAATTCTACTGCAGGCTGTAGTGATACTCTAGTTTGAATACCACTATACAAACTCAACCTGCATGGGCCACCACTAAAAATGTGTTACGACCCGCATCCAGTGTAGGGGCACGAGAAGTGGGTACGTCCAGCCTACGCCATAATGTCGGCGGTAGAACGCTATTCTAGGTCATGAACAAAACTAACACAAAATGAATACTCTACAACTGGAGGCCAAGTCACATAAGGTACAACTCAATCACAATCTAGAGGTAGAATATAGCACGATGAAATAGATAAGAAAATCCTCAAAACTGAGGTACAAACAGAAGTAAAATAATTCAAAGTTAACAAACACAAGTCTCAACATCTCCAAAAAATACAACTCTGAAATCAAGGACAACAACTGACATGAAAAGAAATAACAGTCTAAACTATCTATACTATGCATGGGTATCATCCTCAGCAGCTG
>JANAVB010016195.1:7517274-7681996 GCA_029216955.1 Iris pallida
TTAACATTGTCCATGTGCTAACCACCTTTTATCAAGAAAGTGAGAAGGCCTTAGTCAGGTATAAGAATCTATTTCATCAAGTTTGGTTTTTACATCCCAAATATGGTGATATGCGAGGGTGGGTTTGATTGGGTCTTAATGGATTCTCTAATTGGACATCGATCTCTCCTAGGTTTTAATCTATATTGACTGGACAAGATGCTATAAAATCAAACTGAGTCATTCCTAGCAGGTTAAGGTAATCTTATATAGGTTTTAAGTCAAGTGATCGGGCAAATTTTCAGCCGGGTTGGTTACCCGGTTCCTAAAGCCTGAGAATACGCCTTCTGTGACTTTTGTGTTTAAGTAGCACAAGAAGACTCAATCGAGTGGCACACTAGTGGCATATACGTAGTGGGCTTCGAGTAGATCACAACCATATACTGGGTCAAAAGATTTGAGTCGAGGTTGGACCTCTAACTGAAGTCGGAAAGGACAAGGGTATTATGGTAGAGGTTATAGATAGCCTTTTCGGCTCGAAAGTCTTATCATAAAAATAGAGTACAAGGGGACGTGTTTGAGTGGGACATGATATGTCTACATGAAGGTGGACTCCCCTAGGTCTTGTATATGAAATTTGTTGGAAGGTAACCGCTGGTCTCATACTTCGAATATTATTTTCACGGTCGGGAACACCAAATGATCTAAATAGAAAGTGGGAGTTCATGTGTCACTAATTATCTCCCTAATGGAATCCAAATTATTCTAGTCATTCGGTAATACTAGTATCTCCTATAATTTAGAAGGCTTACAATTTACTTACTCTAGAAGCTAGGACATGGTTTCAGGATTAATGAGGTTAGAAATATTTAATTCGCGACATCGTACCTTGACCTTTGATAATAATACGGCACGATGTGGTCGATAACATGATGTGGTAGATATGAATCCGATTCGAGGAGTATACTCTGATTTCTAATAAATAGAAAATGATTGCGTACAACAATACACGAGGCGATAACATAGAATGATCTACTCGTCCATAGTATACGAGAGTTATCGATGGGGGTAACAAAAAGATTTCAACAACCAGGTCATAAATTTCTATTTGTGTTAAGTCGGTCAGATTATAGTCATAAGGTTTCTAAGGGTGTTGTATGTAGTGCTCCTGCATTGCTGTTGATAACTAGTGAATCCATATGATGGGGCATCATGCTACAGATATTGGCCAGGCTGGTGAAAGTGTTGTTCTGATGCAAAATCACGTCTTTAACAATAAAATTTTATACCTAGAATGACACCTACTAAATCCTTAACCTCGGAATGGGTATCTATTACAGTTATTGTAAATGCTTGTTCTTGTTTTTTCTATTCTTCTCATGGCTAAACTGTGGACTTGGTCGAGTAAGGGTTGAGTTAAGGCATACGGGCTGCTAGTTAAGCCAAGAATCAAAATGAATAATTAGAGGCTCACAATAATTGATTCCTAGAGATTATATAGTCTTCTAGGTTTGTGTTTTAACCAAGGTATGATTTTAATCATTCTTAAGTTCAAACGACTAGAAGATCATGATAATAGTTTTAGGGTCGAGGGAGAATGAGTAACTCGAGGTAAGGTTGTAGTCACATGGCTGGCCGATGGCAGCTACACTTGTGTATACAATTATCATGTCCATGGGGGATACTTTGTATCTATCTATCAAATACGAGCGTTCGTCTTTCCAATCAATGAAAGATAAAGCAATAAAGAGTTCAAGAAGGATGTCATCGAATACAATTACGTGATTTCAAGGTAAATGTATAATTCAAGAGGAATTATCAACGTAGTCGTAGATGAGATCCTAGATACCTCAATATCTCAATCCACGTGGGTTAATCATATGAAGAGCGAACCAAGTGCACTATGGTTGATCAGACCATAATACATTGATTCTAATTAGACAATATGCCTGTAGGCGTCCCCAGTATACATATGTCCTGAAAAAGCTCGATAAGAATAAGCTTGCAAAACCAGGCTATAAATAGCATCATCATTCATGGTAGGTCAAAGTATAAGTATGGGAGATAATGATAAAAGTAGTTATAAATAGTTCAAGTTGCATAAGGACCTATGTCTTGTCCGGTGTTTCTGCTTATACAGTCGTCCTACTGTCTCTGGTATTAGGTCTTGGTTGACCAATAAGGTATGGGCTATAAAATCTCTATATTCTAGGTAATCATATTTTTTTGCACTAGCATATATTCAGTGTCACCCAGTTATACTTCATTAATGTGTTATAAGAATACGTGGTGATAGACCGTGAGGTATACTACCCAACTTATAAGAGTTCAACTAGGAGGGTGATTGAACAGTATACACGTATAACTAGTATGAGTCATCTTCCTAACCTCTCGGTCAAGCATGATGGGAAAAGATGAGTTTAAAGTGGAAGGGAATCAAGCTGAAGGAAATCAAGGTAGTCGGACGAGAGTTCAAAATTGGAAACAAGGGAAGAGGTCAAGTATGTGGATGAGATTCTAGACTCTAATCCTATATGTAGGCTCACATCTGTATAGTAACGTAACTGAAGTGATAAACTCGACATGTATGGGCTAGCACAAAAATATGTTACGTCCTAGTCCCAAAATACTTGGGACTAAGTTCGTGGAAATGCCAGCTGCATACATACGAAGAATAATCTAATATATGGAAACCTCGTATGTATCCATAAGCTGTAAAATGCAGTAAAACAAGACAACTAAATTTTATCCACCAAATAAGAGAATAATAGTATAAATCAACTATAAAATTTGTTATTTATACATGTAGTTGGGCGGAGATAAATCTACTATAAATTATTTTAAATGAAATAAAATGTACAAGAGAATGATCGACAAAAATGGCAAGACGAACCAAGAGCAATCATCTTCGAAGAAATGGAGAAGATCATGGCCTTGGCTAGAGCACCTGCGAAACATCATAAAAGCACACACCTGGAAAATTCACCAGGTCCTCAGAGGGACGTAACAAGATACATAAAGAACATGCCATAATAAACTGAATATATAAAATGTCACTAGCCATAACTAAAGTAAATTAGTCTCAATCATAACAAGATCCAATATCTCATCATCGAAACAGTGGAATACACCTACAACCAAATAAGGACAAGGGGTAACACACTATTCCGCGATACGACGTTATCCCAAGTTACTAATGGAACATGGGTGACATAACATGGACCAGGGTTACCTAACCATTCTAATGTGTTTTATGCAGTTAAGAACAAACCTTCAACGCATGGACGCTCTGGCTACAGGTACAGAAAACTCAGGTATATTCCTATCAGGATACCAGAGACCTCAAAGTATAACATTCATCGAATGTCAGAGGCTAGCAGGAAATCAGGTATCGGAATCCAGGACTGTATCACCAGCAGAGATAACTGACAATAATAGGAAAGTGCATATGTGGCCCACACATTGAGGAATGATTCTCTCCATCCTATGCACCTATTAGAGTCACATCCATGACTCCTATACTTCTACTAACTACCAAGTCTCCTAACATGCCTCTATTAGCAGTTAGCCCAAACGCATGCGCACATGTGATCAACTATCACGCAAGTACCTCTACATGCTACTCACCTCACACATATCTCATGGCATAATTGTGTCAAGGTTTACAATATATACTACAAATGGTAGTCCCTTAACTCTAGGTCCATATGCAATCAAAGGATAATAAGTAAAGTAAAGCTAATATCATTGAGGAGGTACTAAATCAGGAACTGTAATAATGGTACAGCTACAAGAACTGGAAATAAATAGTGATATGCAAATAACAAATAAATACAGACTAAAAATAAGCAGTAAATATGGCAAGGTATCTTGCCTGAGGTTTTGTACTAAAGAGCGACGTCCAATAGCTCGAACCATCAGAATAGTAAAGCGATGGAAGCCAAATCCCGCATACGTCCTCGGATGCTGAAATAAATATCACGAACGTGTTTGAAATAAAAGATATGTCTAGGAAATGCCTGTCCAAAAGTCCAATTCTGGAACAGGGCAAAATCGTAATTTCGGGTCAAAACGATATCCGTCGTTGGACCCATTTTGCATCAAAAAGTATGCCAATATCTATGGTCTCTAAAGTCATCAAAGTACATATCTACGGGTCCGGTTTGAGGAGACAAACCCAACAGTATGTCCAATTTTGGATTTCGGTGAGCCGTGCACAAATTTGCCCGTTGGAGCGAGTCACGGGCCCGCCAAATAGGCGTTCCGATTCGACGAACGTACACAAAGAAATTGAGGAATTTCCAAAAGGGTCGATACGGTGAATTTTGACGGATATGCATCAAATTCGTCATGCACACGCAACCAATTTGAATTCCGTCAAAGCCCACACGTCCATGAAGTCGATACGCACCTTTCAATGCTTTCTGTTCGTGACCACATCGCCCGATTTGGCGGGACGCACGTCGTATCAAGGAATTTTTATAAAATTCTAATTTTTGAAATTAGGTTTTTCGAGATTTTTGGAATCGAATATCTCTCTGTAAAGTGGATAAATCTTAATTCTATAAAAAGGGTTTTAAAGCCCTATATTGACTACAATATTAAGTAGTTTTGTAAAATTCTAAACATCCGGATGTGAATCGTCCTGCTAAAACGGGGTTTGAGTCCGTGTTACACTCTGTTTTAGAACAGTTTTCATCGATCTTCGGATCGAATTTCTAGGAAATCTAGTGCATGACGATTATATCTATTTGAAGGAAAATGAAGTCGCGTAGGTTGTCAACGTACCAGAAAAGGTGGATCGAAAATTGATCGAGCGCGCACGGAGAAATCGTGCTGCGAAGTGGGCTTGGCCAACTGCAACTGCTACCGATGCCACTGTGTGCTTGCTCCGTGCGGTCGTACGTCTGCCGGCCGGCGGTAGCCCGTGGCGGCATGCAGGTGGCTGTGGTGGCCGCCGGTTATGTTAGAGAGGTTTTGGGGTAATTTTGAGATTTTTTATTAGGGTTTGATAGCGTTTCCTTTGTTTTCTCTCTCAACGTTTATATAGGGTTGGGTCGGTTGAATGGCTCACCCTCTGCTGCGTGGTTTTGAGTTTACTGTTTCGCAAGGAACAGTAAACTAAACCCTTTTTTTATGAGTTATATTGAATAACTTTATTCATATATATTATTACTTCTTGTATATTGACAAAATTATATATATATATATATATATATATATATATATATATATATATATATTTATCAAAGGAACTTTTATTAATGTATCAGGCACAAAATACCAAAGCCTGTACAAGTAAGTACGCCATGCGCG
Organism: Iris pallida; assembly: GCA_029216955.1. NCBI lineage: Eukaryota > Viridiplantae > Streptophyta > Magnoliopsida > Asparagales > Iridaceae > Iris > Iris pallida. The sequence goes on from JANAVB010016195.1 coordinate 7,522,570, forward strand.
GAGAAACAACAAAATCTAAAATCCAAAATCGAGCACCAGAGGGTGCTTCAGACGTGGCTAAAGCAAAGCCTGCCAAAACCGATCTGTGGAGTAGGAGCAGCGGCTCCTGAGTTTAAGAATTTGACGAAGGACTTCACGGATCAATTGTGCCGGTTGTATTGGAGGCCTTCATACCTAAATTTGTTCCGGTTCTTCCAGAGGACCCAAATACCAGCGGCTGCGGCGATCTGATGGCAATGGGAGTCGCCCCAGTTGTCCAGGAGATCGTTGAAGCCCCCGGCCAATGCCTCTTCCTGCAGCATCGAGCAAGGTTGTGCCAAATCTGATTAGTAAGATCCTCGAAGAACAGGATGTGTTAAGCTGTTTCTAGTTTGTGAGAGGTGCAGCAGTGGCAGCTGGATGCGAGGCTGAAATTGATGGTGGTTAGGGAATCGTCGGTCAGAAGCTTCCTGCACTGAGCTCTCTAGATCAGAAAATACTACTTGTTGGGAATACAATATTGCCAAAATAGAGCAATCAGAGGGGACGACACGCCGCCGCCCCCACCTCGTGCCTGGCAGAGCCATCGTGAACGAACCTCCAACGGTGGGGGCCCAAATCAATACGTCTGGAAGATCGTGGATCCGAACATCCACGACGGCAAGCTCAGTCGTCGCCTCTGGCCCAATCCACTCTCTGATCCGCTCCCATCTCCAACCCGATATGGGGTCCAGAGATCCCGGATCGTACAGTTAGGGGGCATTCGGGGACAGATGGTAGACCGCGTTACCAATCAACCGTTTGTGGCAAGGCGACGAGTTGCTGTTGCCAAGCCGCATACGGATAAGGGGTTCACCTTGCTGACGTCCGTGAAGAATTCGGTGCCAGGATGTGGAGAAACGATTGTTGGCAATCGCCGTCGCTGGATGAGAGTGTTGGAAGTATCTAGCTTTCACGAACCGCGTCCAGATAGAGTTATGCGATCTAAGCTTCCACCATAATCTTATAGAGCAGGTATCCACAATATGTGATAATTTGATGAAGCCAAGACCCCCCTCATCCGTAGGTTTGGCTATCGTATCCCAGCTGGCCTAGTGGTGCATATCCTTACCATCTTGATGACCCCAGAAAAAGTTGGCAGAGAGAGCCTCTAGGGAGGATAGAACCTTCGAAGGCGGGGAACTGATGGCCAGGGTATAGATTAGGATGGAGGAAAGAACGTGCTTGATGAGGATCATCTTGCCGCCTGGCGATAGAGTCGCATTGTGCCATCCCTCGATCTTCTTCCTAGCCTTGTTAACAAGCCCGTCGAAGATGCCCGAATTAGCTGCCATATACCAATGGACAGCCAAGGTAGGTGAATGGTGGGTATACGGTAGATAAGGAAGTGAGATTTATGAGAGTGGCCGAGTGGCTCATGTTGGCTTTGTGGTGGGTATAGATGACGCTTTTGTCGCGGTTGATCCGTTGTCCGGAACATCTGGTGTATTTCTTCCGGATGCTACTGACCACCTCCACTGATCCGACATCACCGGAGGAGAACATGAGGATGTCGTCGGCATAGGCCAGGTGAGTGATTAGGGGGAAGCCAGCGGTGGTATAAAAGTGGTAGAATCTGGGGATGTTGACCATGTCGTTAAGGTTTCTGCTGAGGGCTTCGGCGGTAATGATGAAGATGGTAGAGGATAGAGGACCTCCTTGACGGACACCTCGGCTAGATTTGAAGAAGCCGTCTGCTTGCCCATTGATGACAGTAGAGAACCATGAGTTGCTTATGGATCTGTATATGATGTCTATCCATGTTTCGGAGAACCCGAAGGCCCTGAGAACCCAAATCAAGAATTGCCACTCCAGGCGATCATAGGCCTTCTCCATATCTAGCTTGATGGCTATGTTATCCCCCCTGGACGGGAATTTCATGCATGTTATCATTTCCTGGGCTAGTCAGTGATGTTCCGTCCTGGGAAAAAGTCGTTTTGCTCCTCGAAGATAATCTTGGGAAGGATGTGGGACATGCGGGTGGCGATGATCTTGGAAATAATTTTATTGGCGAAGATGCATAAGTTGACCGGTCTAAAATCTTTGAAGGTCTCTGGGTTATCTTTTTTGGGAATTAAGATGAGGTTGGCTCGTGATAAGGATTTTGGATATCAAGCGCCTTGAAAGAAAGCAGTTGCGGCTTCGATCACGTCAGTCTAAATGATGTTCCAATAGGACCGAAAGGAAACCCCAGAGAATCCGTCTGGGCTTGGAGCGCTGTGTTCATCAAGGGCCGAGACCGCGGACTTAACTTCTTTCGCGGAAGGTGGGATTAATAGCTGTTCATTATCCTGCTCTTCGATTAAGAGAGGGACCTTAGCCAGGAAGATCTCATCTTTGACGACGATATCTTTGGTGAACAGTTTGGAGTAGAAGTTGGCAGCAGCCGCCTGGATGCATCGCTGATCTTTGAGTAAAGTTCCGTTATCTTTAGAGATTTGATGAAGAGTGAGTTGATGCCTACGTCCCCTAATGCAGGCATTTGAAAAAAGTGGAGTTTCTGTCGCCCTCGATGTCCCAAGTCAACCTGGCTTTCTACTTCCAAAATTTTGTCTCAACTTTCAGGCATGATTTGAGGATAGCCTTTTTAAGGTCAAGTGTGGCACGGTTCTCTGAAGAGCAATTCGTAGCAAATCTAATCTCAGCACGAGAGACGTCGTCCTCCGCTGCCTTAGTCTCTTGGAAGATGTTGCCAAAAGCGAGTTTGCTCCAGGAAGTAAGGGCGCTCCTGGTGGCCTTTAGTTTCACGACCACTCTGATAAGGGGTTCTGGGTTGTTCGCCGAATTCCAGGCGGAAGCAATGATGTTTTGGAATTGAGGGTGATGTCTCCAGAAGTCCAGGAATCTGAAGGATTTTTTAATAAGGTTGGAGTTGTTGCTGACCTCAATAAGGAGAGGAGAGTGGTTGGATTCTGTGGAGTTAAGGTAGGAGAGATCGGAGATGAGGTTCATATCAGACCACCGATCGTCGACTAGGGCATGGTCCAGGCAGAAATATTGGCGACGAGCTCCTTCTTGCATGTTGTACCAGGTGAAGGTGTTACCGGAGTAGGGGAGGGGTACAAGTTAGCCTGAAAAATGAAGGAGTTGAAGTTGTTTATGGCTGGTTGGTGGGGAAGGCGACCCCCTAATTTTTCTTCGATGCTCGCGATCGTGTTAAAATCCCCAAGGCAGAGCCACGGGAGGCTGTTGAGGGAGCTGTGGGTGTCCATAAGGGTGTTCCAGAGCTGCTTGTGTTCGACATAGTCGTAGTTGCCGTGAACAACGGAAATGAGGGATCGGGAAGTGAGGGAGGGGTATTCCACTCAGCAAGAGAGCGCCTAGTCAGAGTCGAGGACGGTACCGAAGAGGCATTCGTCGGAGAAGAGGATCCAGATGTTGTGACACCCAGCAATGGCGTTCGGGAAGCCGAGCTGGAGTTGGATGGATTTGAGTTTTCTTTGGAGGATTTTGGGTTCGATGATAACTATAATGTTGATCCGGTGGATTTTGATTAGGGTGATTAATCTCATCATGGTTGGTTTGTTGGCCAGCCCTCTGACGTTCCATGTAAGGATGTTAAGCATTAGCATGATTGCGATTGGGGGTGGAGTTGAGCTTTGTGGCTGACCGGGTGGTCATGGCCGAGGGCTCTTGAGCTTGATTCTTTTTTTTTTTTAATGGATTTTGGGGACCCTTTGGATTGCTGCAAGGGTGGCTGTCGTCGAGTCTCAGTGGCTCGGGGCCTCGGTTCCTGTGGCAATCTCAGGGGGGTTGACGAGTTCTGTCTCAATCTCGGCCAGAGCGCTGAGGGTGTTGTTGGGGTTCAGGAAGCCGGCATCCTAGGCTTGTTGGATCCTGACCTCATATTCTAGGCCTAATGACTGCGCGACCTCGACCGGGTGGGAGGAGGTGCGTGAATCAACAAGGGCAGGGTGGGTAATTAGTGCCAACCTATTCTCCTCCGATATCCCCGATTCGACGACGGATAGACCGTCGACATTCGCACCACCTTTATCGGGTGGGGACTTGTCATAGAGGAGGTTCGACTGGTCATCGACCACAGAAGAGGAGCTGAGGATCTCGAATCTGTTGAGGAGGGTGATGCATGTTGGCTTTTTAGGGACCATGTAAATATTCGACGTGGAGGGAGCGCGAGGGCTGGGGGAGCTGTCGTTTTCTGTAAAGTGAGAGGGAAGTTAGGGAGGGGAAGGATAGGGCCTAAGATGGGGAGTTGTGTCACCCTCGGGGATTGAGTCTTTTGTGGTGCTTTCTTCCTGAGCTCCGGGTGGGCCTTTATGACACCCAGTTTTCCAGATGAGGGTAATTTTGAAATTTTGTAATTATAATTATTAATTATTGATTATTATTTTATATTATAATTTTTGGTGATTTTTATTCATTTTTAAACTATTTCAAATTATGACTTGTGATTTTGATATTTTACTATTGTTGGTATTAATTTCGAGAAATTTGTCACCCCTAATTTTCAGAAATAGGGGTATTTTTGTCATTTTGTATTTTTGAAATATTTTTGAAATTTATTTTATTATTTATGATATTGTTTTGGGATTATTTGAGTCGGGTTCGAATTTCAGCTCAATCCGACTTGAAACGGGGACCCGGGGTAGTGTTGACTTTAGTGGACCCACACACTAGTTAGGCATGGCCCACATGATATTAATTTTAGTCCACATGATATTAATTTTAGTTAGAGGTTAGACTAATTATTATGGATAAGGTTAGTGTGATTAGAGACTTTAGAATGACTAATTTAGCCCCAACCAATTAGCCCTTTCCTAATACTAATAGAATAGGTTAGTGGGGGCATTTTGGACCTTACCATAATAGGACAAATAGCCCCATATGGCCAGCCACTTTGGGAGAGGATAGGCTCAAGTTTATTTTATTATTCTCATCTACACTCTTCCTCTCTTGTTCTTCCCCAAATTTCTAGAGAGCAATTCCTAGCAATTTCTCCACCAAATTCTTCCATTTCGCCACCAAATCTTCTTCTTTCCTTCTCCATTCTAGCCAAGGAGGAAGCTACCCAAGTTTGGGAGGATTCGGAGCTCGTTCGTGTCCTTTTGGAATCTCTACGTGTCGGTGTCGCTCCGGGAAGGCTTTTCTTCGATTCGATCTACCGGGTGGTATAAATCCCTTCTCATTTTCATTTCCTCATGCATATAGGTCTATTTTGAACCCATAGGAATGACCTCCATGGTTGTATCTCCATTTCGTGTCCATTTCGTGTCCATTTGGAGGTCATAGGAGTGTCCTTTGTGTTGTGATTGTGTCCTAGTGGAAAAAAAACCCCTATTTTGGACACTTGTGTGCATATATATATATATATATATATATATATATATATATATATATATATATATATATATATATATATTTGTGTGTGTGGTTAGATGGTTAGAGAGTGGATTGATCTTAGTTAGGATGGTTAGAATGAGTTTCATTTGGATACCTATGTTTGTATCCAAGTATCTTGGCCTATATGTGTTCTTTTGTCAAATTCGTCATAATTTCTATTCACGTTTTTATTAACCAAAGCAACTTAGAAATGTCATAACTTTTAGCTTAGAAATCCGATTTATCTTCCGTTTTTTTAAAAGAACCGTATCGAAGTTAGATTTCCAAATATATATTTTAATAAGCCAAATTCTTTCTGTAACTTTCTGTAGAATTATTTGAGTGTCAGCTGTATGAAAGACGAACGTGTTTCGGTATTTTCGCGATTTCGGGAGCTTCCGGACACGAAAATGCGATCCGTTTAAAGTTTCGGAAAGCTAACACGAAGAGCTACAACATATTTTAATCCTAGAATTTAATGAATGCCCAATTGGTACAGTATTGGTTTTAAGTAGAAGAGTGACTATACGATATATGCATTTTGTGTAACCTATGAGCCTATGTAGTATGGATATTAAATGAATATAGAGTATGTAATGCATGATATGTTAGATGAATAAAATGATATATATATATGATATATATTCTTTTTACATTAATTTATATATATGGTTGAATGCAAGCATGTAGGAATGCTATTAATATAATGCATATAAGCAATGATGAATGAAAGAATGATGTACAATGTATGCATGAAAGTATATAATGAATGCTAGATATGAATGCAAGATATATATGTAATGATAGATATGAATGCATAATGTATAAATATTGTAATACAATATATAATGATAACATGTATGGTAATGTAGAGTATATGATGCAAGCATGAATGAATGGAGAAAATACATGTATATAGGTAATATAGAATGTAATATATGAAAGGAATGAATGATAATATATAACATGATATGTAGGTAATACAAGGTATGAAATATATGATGTGTGTATGTTTGTATGTCTTTATGTTAATGTATGAAATGATATGAATATACAATGTATGCATATGTATAAAACATGTAGGTAATGCATAGATGCATGAATGAAATGAATGTTTGCAATATGTTAATATAAATACAAGTATCTAATATGCATGAATGTAAGTATAATATAATACAAGTATACATGTATGTATCTTGTAAATGTAATATACATGATATGTATGTATGCATGTATACAAGGTAAGTATGTATGTATGTATTTCTATAAACTGAGTTAACCTATAACCTTTTACACACATGCATTCATACACCCTTTGACATCATGTATCCCATGTCACATACACCTACCTATCACTATATATATATATATATATATATATATATATATATATATATATATATGTATGTGCCTAGATTTTCTAGTTTTCCTTGGTTTCCACCAGTTCTGGTGACTCTTTGTACTATGAGGTGGCACTCTGGTTTTGATGAATAAAGCTCTAGTTTTCTGTTAAAAAAATATATATATATATATATATATATATATATATATATATGTATGTGCCTATATATATAGCTTTCCTATATATATCTATGTATATAAATATGTGAATGTGAATAATATATATATTATAATACTAAGTTTGTGTGCCTTGTTAGCTTATGGTTTAGTTTTGTACTTGGTTTAGCAAGTGACTTAGGCTATGAGTTACTAGCTATCTTGGATACTTGATTTGCATATACTTAGTTTGTTTAGACCTAGAATAACTTGTTTGACCTAATTTAGACTTGTTAGACCTAGTTTGACCATAGTTGACCTAGGTTTGACTTTCAGGGTTGACCAAGTTGACCAAGAGTTGACTTTGGTCTAGATTGACCTAGAATTATGTAGAATGCATAGTAGAACTTCATATTGTCATTTTGGACTTCTTGTGATTTGTGTTGTTCTGATTAGGAGCCAGACACCTCTCATCGGACAGTATATTTACTTTGGACATTCAGACATCAGGCGAGTACATTCTCTGATAGTTCTCTCATTTATTTGTCAATTAATGTACTTCAGTTCTAGTTAGTTGTATGTGATTCTCTGTTACAACACGTATGGATATTCTGGATTCATGTATACGACACATTTATTTTCTGGCCTCTATTACTGGTATCATTATTCCTGGCTTCTATTACTGGAATCACCTACTGGAATCATTTACTGGAATCATTTACTGGAATCATTTACTGGTATCATTATATTTTGGCTGGAGTCATCTTGAATTATTGTGTCGGAATTCTAGATTCACTTGCTGGGAGGGAAAATACTAGAGTAAGACATGTAGACATACCCCAATCTGGAATCTCCCAACTGGAATCTACTGGAATGATAGCCATCTCACACCCGACCAGGTATGTGATGTGTCGTATTACCTACAGCCGTTTACATGTTAAACTCGGTATTTTAAAACACACTGCTAGAGTATAGGCTGGACTCACCCTGGAATCTTTGATCACTGACTGGAATCATCTCATACCGGACTCATCTTGTACTGGAATCACCTGGTATCAGATTTATGTTGTCTGGATTTACGTTGGTCTTACACTTGTTTACATTTACTGTCTGGACTTATATCATGTTACCCTGGTTCAGCTAGTTCTATTTTTTACAGTCTTTATTGCTATGATTCTCCTCTTGTTTAGTTACTTACTTTCCTTGCACTATATCTGTCTTTCTTACCACCTGAACATAAACTGCCATGTTCATCAATACAACTATTTATAACTGCTTTATAGTTCTCTGTCATTTACTTGGGTTTTCTAGATGAGATTGTGCTCGTTACTGTCCTGACTGGACCTGTTGATAAATTTTACAGATAGCCTGGAGGTTACCTGCTAGCCTAGAGGAGACACAGTAGAGGTTGTATAGTTAGTTATTTCAGTTGTATTGAGTTGTATTTATTCTATGGATTACTGTATTGAGCTTTGAGATATTTTCTGGGTTTGTGTATCTTAGACACTTAGACTTCTATCTGCTGTATCTCTTTTGGATTTCATGTTTTACCTATCTCTTATCTTGCTCTACCTTAGTTTTGATTGAGACTATATCTGCTATGTCACCTCCATTCGAAGAGTATATACTGTACATGTACCTTTATATTGTTAGATGTTTGACCTAGGACAGCGTTCTACCGCTGACACTGTGGCGTAGGCTGGACGTACCCACGTCTCGTGCCCTTACTCTAGGGTGCGGGTCGTGACAGCCTTGAAGCAATGCTTCGAGAGGTGGCCTCTGATCTGACAGTGCTTACAGAAGCTTATGCTGTTGTCGTACTCAAGCGTCTGGAGGTGTGTCCATCCCCCTAGCTCGAGCTGAATGAGCAAGGGGGGTCGGAGGATAGATCGATCTCTACGCAAATCTTAGCGTAGTTGCCTTTGGAGAGATTATGAATTTCTTCAACGTTGGCTACCAGGGTCCCGAAGGAACTGTCATTTCTCTTGAGCGATGCGGGAGCGAAGCAGACAAGGGAACAGTTCAGCAGGGTTATCCACGTCGAGATAATCTTTGAGTCGATATTGGGATTGAAACTGGGGGACCATTTAGCGATCTTCACGCTGAGTGATCCGATGTTGGTGGTGCCCTTAGCCCATACCAAGGAGCAGTCGGTATCAGAGGAGAAGTGGAGGAGAAGGTGTTTTGAGTCCTATGGTGCGACCTTGTACGCAGATGAGAGACCCCAGCCTGCGATGGCTTCTTTAGCAAAAGGCATTTTAGGGCATCCGGACTGGAATTTCAGCACAAAGGTCTTCGAGAAGGAGGAGGATATTGAGGAAATTTTGTCAGGGCAGAACGGCTCTGTGATGGTTTGTCCTTCGAGTGGGATAGTGAAATCGATCCCTGGGAGTTCGAGCTCCTTCTCGACGGGGGGCAACTGCGCTACTCGATCCGGGCGCAAAATCTCTGCGAAAGAGGGGGTATATATATATATATATATATATATATATATATATATATATATATATATATATATATATAACCACAATATATAAGCCACTCCCTATTTCAATATTTTATAAAATAAATTTTAAAAAAATGTATATCTATAAGTATACGAACATGAACCATATCTCCCTACTGGTGACCCATAAATTATATAAAATTATTTTATAAAATTTCTACAGCTTACTAAATACTTGATAAGTATTTTCAGCAAAAATAATTTACTATTATTATACCAAGTAAGGGTATTTGCACCTCTTTATAGAAACTAATAATTCTGAACTAAATTAAAATCACAAATTATATTTAAAATATGTCTAGTAAATACTTGTACAATATATACTTAAAAATGTAAAAATTTGTTGTTGCTAACATTATCAAGGAAATTAATCAATAAAAGGCAATTTAAAATTTAAGAGTCCACTAAAAATACTGAAGAATTTATTAAGTACTAAATAAAAATTTCTAAAAAAATTAGGGATTTTACACCTTCAATGACGAAGATACACTACAACTCTTCGAGATGCTAAAGCAAAGCGACAAAATCAAGTTGCCCGATCCAAAGCGTCCCGACGAGGTTGGCAGTGTAGGCGACCCGAGGTACTGTCACTACCATCGGTTCGTTGGCCATCCAACTCGAGACTGCTACATCTTGAAGAACTACATACAACGCATGATCAGTGCGAACGTCCTCTCGCTTGATTATGAAGAGAAGACAGTCTCGGCTAATATGGTGTCACTCCATTTTGGCACCTTTCCACCTACTGAAGCTCAAGATGGCGTCGTCCCCATCCCAAAGGCGACAATGGAAGTAATCAACCTTCCACCAACTCGTGACAATGTGAGTGGGCTAATACCACTTACAATATCTCGGGGAGAGATCATGTGGGTCGACCCAGACCTAGCCCCAGAATTGACTCAACCGGGGGTACATCATACCTCCACAACCAAAGGCACGATGACCAAGTCTTGCCGCGTGGTCACTTCCTCCCCTGAGGAAGCCCTTCCTGTCCAGACGCGTTTATAACAGAACGTGCAGCAAAGTACTCGGAAGGCTCTATGTGAAGCGCTAAAGGATGATGAGTCCTTTATCAGTCAGGTCAAGCAGCCTAAAGAAGATCCAACAGCATGTTCGCACTGCCACAGCATAGGGGAAATGATCCCCAACATCACCTTCACCCAACAAGACATACTACTCAAGAACAACCGACACAACAGACTGTTGTATTACATAGGATATGTCGGTGCCATCAAGGTAGATCAGTCCAGATCGACCCTCGGTCTTCCCTTAGCATCATCCCACGGACTCTGCTCCAGACATTGGGGATCCCGATGCATCGTCTGACGGCTTCCCACACAACAATCAGCGGCTTCAACGCTAGCAAGAGTGAACCGTTGGGTAAATTTTGCCTAAAATATCATATAGGTGATCTCAAAATGGAGGTGACTTGCTATGTTGTAGATGCGGACGTTAATTACAACATACTATTGGGGCGTCCATGGATACACGAATACATGGTGGTGCCATCTAATCTCCACCAATGCATGAAATATATGTCCACCAATGGCATAGTCAGGACGAAGTTTGCTGATGTTGATCCCTTCAAAGGGATTGAGGCCTTTTTCACCGACTCCGATCTGTACAAATCAATCCATCTAGATGATGAAGCCAACGATGCAGAGGACGAATCAGACCCCGATACTGAAATAGAAATGACGACTAGTGCCTCTCTAAAGGTCTGACTCAAGGGGAAACCTCCCCAGCCATCGGCCCCTATCGTGGTCAAGCTTCCCGAGAGGGACCCTGCCCCTCTGTCTGAAACAACAACTGAAGTCCCTTTGAAGATACGACTCAATGGGAGACCTTCCCAAGTGTCGGCTCCTCTTATGCTAAAATTGTGCGGGATAACACCACTCTCCGAAGCGCCAGCTGAGGCACCTCTCAAAGTATGGCTCGAGGGGATACCTCCCCTAACGTCAGCTCCCCTCGCTGTCAAGCTATGAGGGAAGGCCCCAGCATCTCTCAGCACAGGCTCAAGAGCCAATACGGGTCAAGATGCCCGGGACAAGATCTCGTATTTTATCAATAAAAGATCCCGTATTTTATCAATAAAATGTTGTCCTTTAATTATGATGATGCCCCATCTCTTGATGGTGTAATTACCCGGGACAAGATCCCGTATTTTATCAATAAAAGGTTGTCCTTTAATTATTCTAGTATACTCTAGATAATGCCTTTCAGTCATTGTAAACACAAATAACGTCTGTCAATCATGTAAATCGAGTCATCACGTATCAAAGAGTCTGTTATATAGTTTCGCCCAGAAGCCAGGACGAGAAACCTATCATCTTCGACAAAATCGAGCGTTATCAAGACCTCCCTCCAGTCGAGCCAGAACCCGACACCGGTCGAATATAAGTATATCGTTACACCGATCAAGCAAAGTACCTTATCGAAAATATAGGTTATGACCTGAAAAGCGGCCAGGGTCTAAACTATGACAAAGATCAACGTCTTCCTTTACGGCTCCCAATTCCAAAAGGAAAATCGCAAAACTACTACCATCGTACTAGACGGGGGGTAGGCTACATCACACCTCCGACAACCCCAGAATGTTCAGAAGCAGAGGAGGCTATACACTCTGGCTCGTCTGAAGCTTCAACTTAGGATTTTGATGCCAACATTGGCCCGATCTTCAAGAAAGTGTTGTCAGTTAACATGACATCCACACACCCCTCAGAAGAAGAAGACGACAATCAAGCAGTAGAGTTCTTCGAAGAGGAACCATGAGCTCAACGCCTAGGTGCACAATGGAAATCTCACTTCGAGCTACAAGAACCACCTACTGAAGATGAAGTCGAGTAGATCAACTTAGGGGACAAATCCTCGTCTAAACCCATCTTCATTAACAAAATCTTGGCAAGAGAAGATCGGGAATCCTTGATTCAACTTATCAAAGAATACATCAACGTCTTCGCCTGGAGCTATGTAGACATACTAGGGCTCGACCCACAAGTCACAATGCACAAGCTTAACATCATGCCTAACGCTAAGACGGTTAAGCAGCAACAACGACGCTTTCGTCCTAACATCATGGATGCCATTGACAAAGAAGTCGATAAACTCCTAGGCAGTGGGTTTATTCGTGAGGAAAAACACCCAGATTTGGTAGCCAACATAGTTTTCATTACTAAAAAGAACGGGAAGATCTGAGTCTGCATTAATTTTTGGGATCTCAACTCTGCATGCCCGAAAGACGAGTTCCCACTCCCAATCACCAACGTAATGATCGACAATACATGCGACTTTGAACGAATGTCCTTCACGGACGGATATTCGAGCTACAACCAGATCAAGATATTTTTGGAGGACGATAAACATATGTCGTTCAGGACTCCAAAGGGGGTTTACTGTTACACGGTCATACCCTTTGGCTTGAAGAATGCAGGTGCCACATACCAACGAGCTATAAGGACCATCTTCCTCCAACACCTCCGCAAGACTATCGAATGCTACGTTGACGACATCGCCGTCAAAAGCCGCCTACGAGGTAATCACTTACAAGATCTGAGGACTGTCTTTGATCTTATGTGGGCACACCAGCTCAAGATGAACCCCGCTAAGTCCTTCTTGGGGGTTTCCAGTGGCAAATTCCTGGGCTTCATCATCACTGCAAAAGGCATACACGTCGATCCGGAGAAGACCAAAGCCATCCTTGACATGGACCCGCCGAAAGACCTTAAAGAACTTCGAGGCCTACAAGGACGTCTCGTATATATTCGAAGGTTTATCGCTAATATGTTCGAAAAATACTAACCCTTTATGAAGAAGGGGGTTTCCTACGTCTGGACGAAAGAATGTCATAAGGCATTTGACGACATCAAGGCTTATCTTACAAGACCTCCAGTACTGGTAGCACCTGTCGCAGACAAATCCTTTATGCTCTATGTCCATGCAATGGATCACTTTCTTGGCTCTTTACTGGCTCAGAATAATGACATAGGCTATGAGCAAGCTATCTACTACCTAAGCAGGACAATGATCGGGGCCGAACACCGGTACAACTCCGTTGAAAAAGAATATCTAGCTCTGGTATTTGCCATCCAGAAGACCCGTCATTATGTCTCGGGCCAGATGATACATGTCATTTCCCGAGTCAATACGCTCAGGGTCCTCATGACAAATCTAGGATCGCTAAACTCTCGATTGGCTACATGGGCAATACTATTGACACCATATGATATGGTATTTGTCCCACAAAAAGCTGTCAAGGGCCAAGCACTGGCTAACTTCTTAGCTGTACCAGATTCCAAAGTCGTCCAAACTCTATCAAGACATTCCAAATGAGGTGCTAGAGTCCAACATGGCCGAAAAAAACTCAGTCTGGCAGATGTTCTTTGATGGCACTTCAAGAATGGGCCCCAAGGGTCAGAATATTGCAGGAGTGGGGGTAGTCTTGATCTCTTCCGACAAGCTGGACATCCAACGTGCTTATTCCCTCACAGAACCATGCTCCAACAACGTAGCGGAATACCTCATCATGGGACTCCAGTTAGCAAGATAGCTGGGGGTCGAATACCTCGAGTCTTATGGCGAATCGAAACTCATTGTCAACCACGTCCAAGGACAATACGAAGTCCGCCACGAGGACCTGGTCCCATATCATAAAACAGCCTTGGACATCATCTCAACCTTTACTGAGTTCTTCATAGAACACGTACCACGGCTACAAAACCTGGAGGCCTATGCCCTGGCTGGCCTTGCGGCCTCATTGGCAGTACCTATCGCAACTCAACACTTTATTACAGTGGTGGGACGGGATCTGGCGTGCCCTAGAAATAATCTTTGCCTGTCTTTGAACCATGCCCTGCCTGCAAACGCTAGTGTCAACATCAGAGACTGGCGGTTCCTGTTTATCGACCTCGTAGCTTATGGAATCCTCCCAGACGACCCGAAGGAGGCAGTCTCTGTCAAAAGACGTTCTCTTCGGTTCTACTATGATACGGCCACCAAAATGCTGTATCGTCGCTTCTACGACGGACTTCTCCTTCGATGTTTACCAAACAAGGAAGCAGCCGAAGCTCTTCGAGAGGCTCATGACGAAACCTGCAGAGCTCATCAACTCGGTCCTAAGCTATAGGACCGACTCTAACATATAGGCTATTACTGGTCCACTATAATGGCCGACGCTACTGAGTATGCAAAGAAGTGTCATGTTTGTCAGTTCCATGCTGACTTCATCCACCGACCTTCAGAACTTATACACCCTACTGTTGCCTCCTGGCCATTCGAAGCCTGGGGCATGGACATAGTGGGACTAATTATCCCTCTATAATCCAGAGGGCATTGTTTCATTTTGGTAATCACTGACCACTTCTCCAAGTGGATGGAAGCAGTACCGCTGGCAGATGTGAAGACCTCAAAGGTAATCAGTTTTATCAAACATCACGTCATCTACCGTTTTTGGGTACCACAGAGGATCATCCACGATAATGGTCCACAATTCATAAGCCATGTGTTCAGTAGATTTCGTGACAGGAATCGAATTCAGAACGTGGCGTCAACCGCTTATAATCCGACAGCAAATGGATTGGCCAAAGCTTTTAACAAAACAATTGTCAAGCTACTCAAAAAAGTCGTATCATCTAACAAACGCAACTAGGACGAGAAGCTGGGCGAATGTCTTTGGGCGTACCGCACAATGGTACGGACTCCAACGGGCAATACACCATTCTTCCTGGTCTATGGTAGTGAGGCAGTGCTGCCTCTGGAAATCCAGATCCCCTAGTTACGAGTGGCTATTACAAACCAATTGACAGAGGAAGACAATCAGCGACGCCGTTTGCAAGAACTGGAGGCGCTGGACAAAAAAATGCCTCTTGGCTCAACACCTGCATTGAGCTCTACCAAGTTCAAATTTTACAGGCTTTCAACAAGAAAGTCAAACAAAGGACCTTCCAAGTTGGCGACCTTGTTCTGTCAGTCAGAAGACCAATGGTGATGACTCACAAGACACTAGGAAAGTTCGAACCCAAATAGGAAGGCCCCTTAATCTTAGAGATGGTGTACTCAATCGGTGTCTACCGACTAGCAAAACCTAATGGAGACTTGTTCATGATGTCAATCAACGGCAAGTTTCTAAAAGAAGTACTACTCTTGAAATCTCTCAACATGTACCTCCCATCTCCCCAGCAGGAGAACCTATGAGCTCGACCAACCGAGTTCATCCCCTTGATAAAACGTGCCTCTGGAGCCCAGTTGCTCTTGTGTACTCTCTCCCTAGTAGAAAACATCAATGTCCATATCACTTCTGAGTTGTTTCTCTACACCCCCACAAAGCTAAAACTTACATTACGTAACATGATGCTAAATGCTATGTTTACCACGTCCACATTACCTCTGAGTAAACATCCCACCTAACAACTCCCGCGTTGTTACAGCATAACCATAGAACATCCATGTCCATATCACCTCTGAGTTGTCCTATGTATCCCCACCGAGTTCATTCCTACCACGTCCATATTACCTCGGAGTAGGAAAACACTACCATTAACCCTGTATTTACCACATCCATATCACCTTTAAGTAAATATGTTGGTTCCCTCTCTCAACTAATTATCTGTACCTAGAAACCAAGGTGCGCTAAAAGATAATAGGTCCACAAAAATCAAAAGTTTATGACAAATTGAACAAACAAAAGTTCTTTATTTCGTCATCTGATAAAGTAAATAACTACTTCAGTATTGAAAAGAAACAAAAGAAAACTATATCTCAAGACATCGAAGAACAAAAATAGGAAACACTAAAACAAGAAAAGGAAATTAGCTTCAGCTTTATTCCCCGAAATTGGCAGCTGCAAGACGGATGACGAAACCCTATAGCCAGGGATGACACTTATGTTGAGGCATATACCACTTCGTCAACCATCACCCATATGAAGGCTCCAATTGGTTAAAATCCTCTGCAGGAGCAGGATGACTAGAGCTCACAGTGCCACTTTCTTCCGATACTGGTTCTTCCTTAATAAAAACTTCAACTTTTGGAGTTTGCTCCTCCATGACGATCATTGGTTCTCCTTTGACAAAAGAGGGCAACATCTCCTCTTTCACGACAGCCTCTACTTTCGGTATAGATACTGCAACAACACAACAAGCAGAGAGTTAGCAAAAGAACTCAGCCCAAGGATATGCACAGCCTGGCATCGGCACATGCAAATAGCTATACATCAAAATCTTGGCGCATCATCAGGACAAAAGTCTGTGCACACTGAAGTCCATCGCGGCACATATACAGGACTAAAAGTCCATGCGTATTGGAAGGATAGCTTCGGCGCATCATTAGGACCAAAGTCCATGCACGTAAGCGGAAGAAGCTTCGGTGCATCATCAGGACCAAAGTCCATGCCCGTCAGTGAGAAACGCTTTGGCGCATCATCAGGACAAAGTCCATGCACGGCAGCACAAAAAGCCTAGGTGCATCGTTAGGACGAGGCTCATATAGCCACACCCATGCGCTTCAGCAGAATGGTTCGAAGATTACAACAAACTATCTGTGCAAAATCTCCCAAGGTAGCAGTTCACCCACCGGTCACTTCTGGCCACACGTCGGCATGCGTCATCTCGACAGTGGGGGCCTCCTCGACGTCAGCCTTGATAGGCTTCTTGCCTCTGCCTCGGCCAGCACTACCGCAGGGAGTCTTGGAAGCCATCTTTTACGAAGCTAGGGCTTTTTGAAAAAACTCTTAAGGAGGAAGAATGAGAGAAAGAAGGAGTTTTTTCTCTCTACAGACGCCTATTTATAGGCTCAAACCACGCACCTCGTTACCGTACGTGCGACTCTCACCGCATACAGCTCGTACAAAGAATCCATCATCCATCCCGAGCCTTTTTATTCTACCACTCCTTTCCAATCCTCGATCAAAATTGCGTTCCCCAGCTTCAAAACGGCTGCGCTAATAGCAACGGCTTTCTTAGTTGCTTGCTCTTTCTTTCAGAACCTTGCATGAACCGATAAAAGCATGGCGTCAGCGCTTCTTTGAGTTTCATGAAACTGACAGCTGCATATCTTCTAAAAGAGATCATCATTAGTCTCTTGGGATTCGAGGCGTTGTCTTATTTTCACTAATTGAGAAGAGCATGCGCCACGATAGCTATGCACGAAAGGGCATGCATAGAACATCTACTGCCCATGCTTCTTGGTTCAAAATATTCCAAAACTTGGCAGAAAGTTTTAAAAACTTTGATTGTAGAAGCATAAAATTTCAGGCGCATCCACTCCTGTGCGCCCCAAAGCACCATGCGCCCCCAACACATCATGCGCCAAAGAATTCAAAGGCAGAATGTTGGCACATCATTCAGAAGACAACAAGTAAAAGAGGCACATAAAGATTGATTTTTTATTTCCATATAAAAAGTCTATTACATGTCAAAACTCATTATTACAATAAAAGTCTACTACAAAGAAAAAGCCTAAACTACAGCTAGGCGCATCACTTCAATATCTTAGCTGGGCGTATCACTTCGACGTCTCAGCATAGGTGCATCACTCTTCCTTGTCAGAGTAAATCACTTCTTCGTCAACATAAGAGTGCTACAGCTAATGAAACACTTATTGAGCAGAACATAGGTTTGCAATCAATCCAAACCCAGTAGCTCTTCCAGCAAAATAGAAGTCAGGGCACGACGACCCCGATCTTTGGATGCAACAGGCACCAACGCCATCTTGTAGAAGAATACTGCCGACAGGGGGTTCGAACATACGCTGTTATGATCATAGCTCTTCCGACACATCTCAGTCTTCTGAAAGAGTTCATCGTCAAAACTTCTTCGAACAGGAAGATCCACAACCCATAGCGCAACATCTAGCCAATGAGGAGGATCGGTTGAGTTCATCTTTGTCGTGTAAAATACGAGCAAACTCTCTCTCACTGTTGTTATTTATAGGCCAGGGCAAATCAAACCCATGCACCAAGTGGCAACTTCTCCAAAGTCAGTGTAATAAACTTACACTAATGGTGATGAATCTGCTACCTCAAATTCAGCTAAGTCAAAAATCATCAATTCGAGTCTCGAAAGACTCGACAAAGCTGACCAAAGGAGATGCGCCATGTAGCGGATGCGCTTCTCAGCATCATGTGCCCTATGCCAATGCGCCTAGTGACGAACAGACAGATGTGCCCATTTAAGCTTGTCACCCATTAAGCATTTAATGCTATGTGACAGAGTTATCATCACGCTTCCCGAAGACTGAGTAGTTGACAACTTTTGCAGAAAATGAAGAGCCACCGACGTCAGCCTCATTATTACTCTTTTTGTCGGTTATAGTTGTGCCCCACCACGTGGCCGACTGATCACCCGTATGCGCCTCAGCAGCCATGCACCCAAAGCTCTGCTTTTGACTCGAAAAGCCATGCCCCCAAAACTTTGCATACGCCTTTGCAGCCATGCGCCCAAAGCTCTCTATGTGCCTTGAAAGCCATGCGCCCAGGTTTGTTTTTTACCTCTAAAAGTCATGGACCAAGTCTTCTCATGTGCCAGATCCTAGGCACATTCTGACAGTTCATCCTCTTCCAAATCCGAGATCTTTGAGCCATGAACATGTGCCACGTGTCATTGACTCAGTTTTGACTACGAATGGGTGCTAACCATCTAAGATCTTAGCAAAAAATGAATCTCCACAACTATTATGTGTCAGCTCCTCAATAGCTCAACAATACAGTTCAAACAGATTCAACTCCAGCTCCCGGGCGCATCATCCATGCGCCCAACGAAGTCAGCCTCGTGGCATCCTTACGTGCATGTTCTCTAGGCATATATCGCATATGCGTGCATAAGCAGATCATTTTGCTACCTATAAATAGAATGATCATTCCTTCATTTCAACACCCACTCTCCAGGCTCGAAGTCCTACTTATTGAACATTTTTCAACCACTTCAGCATCCGGAGCACTTGCAAGTGTTCCAATCCTCTTCAAGACACTGCTCGTTCCAGAGCAACCCAGACCATCAAAGAGTTCGAAATAGTCGTCAGATCGTCAACGGAGTCAAAGAATTACCACTCGCTCCATCGCCACGGTTCCTAGATAAAATACAAATATGTACTCCTAGGATTACATCTAAATCCTACATTGTACTATATTCTGTTTGTAATTAAATACAAAGTTTACTTCAAATCCCTTGTTTTATGGCAAACATAGGTAACCGATAAGAAATTCTCAAAATGTAATTAGGATTTTGATAGCCCTAGTTAGCTAATGTATCAAGCCATACTCATTACTTGATAATGGTTGTTTGATGGAGTCCAGCCTAGTCATGTCTTGTGCAGTCTTGCCTTGTCTTGTCTAGCACCCGCCTATGCTTTAGTTTTGTTGGTGAATGACTAGAGACTATGTTTTGCTCAAGAGAAGGATTGCAACCGCGGTCCTTATTTGGTTTACGGGTTGTAATTCGATTCCAAAAAAATCCTATGTCATCTTGTCATTTATTATCCTATCACATACTCACATGCTATACATGATACTCATATGGTATATGCTCACATGTCCCAGTTTACCTTATATGTTCACATGTCTATTATTTACTTTATGTCACATGTTGTTTATTTTATGTCCGCATTTATTTACGCTTTCTCTATATGTTGTTATGTTAGTTATTGCTGGTTTTAGTTTATGAGTTGGCTTCCTTTGTGGTACTCGCTATTAGAGGTCTAACCCTACTGTTTTTGTTTGTCTAGATCTGGTAGAAGAGTCGAAGAATCTTTCGTACCTTTTCCTTGCTGGTGACCACCCGGAGCACTAGGGTGCCTGAGTAGGTGTTCTTTTCCTTTAACAACTACAATATATACTATTTTTGTGTCGTTTAGCCACCAATCACGTATTTAGCTCGTGTTTTGGACCTTGACATTAGCCTGCGGACATGAAATGATTTGTTTATATAGACAACAGCTAGAGTTGATCATGATTCTTGCTACTTTTTCATCTTATATTATTAGCTTCATGATTATATATATATATATATATAATATATATATATATATATATATATTAGGAAACCCGAAACTTTATTGAAGTAATAGGCGCAAAATGCCGAAACCTATACAAGTAAGCGCGCTCTCGTGACAAAAAGGGGAAAAAAAGAAGAAAGCACGGAACGCACACAACAAAAGGGGCGGGATGGAGCAGCGCCGACAGGGAGGACGCGAGCAATCCCGGGCAGAACAACTCCCAGAAGTCACGAGAAAACCTGAGGACGACCTAATCAAGAGCTGTCCAGAACGAGTTGGAGATGTGAGAACAGCGCCTCCTGGCTTTGAAGCTTTGTCTGATGACCTCTCTGAATAGTTGTGCGGGGGGGATTTGGCAGCCTTCGTATCTAAATTTGTTTCAGTTCTTCCAAAGTACCCAAATACCGGCGGCTGCTACGATCTGATGCACGTGGGAGCGGCTCCAATTGGCAAGGAGATTATAGAGGCCTCCAGTCGGGTGAACCAGACTAAGTATATTATGAAGCTTGGACCAAATGCCTTCCGCTAGCTCCTCCGAAAGAAGGATGTGTTCTGCTGATTCTGCGGTGTGCTCTTTGCAGCAGTGGCAACGAGAAGCGAGACTAAATCCCATAGATCTGATGAGGTCGTCAGTCGGAAGCTTACGACGGAGTGCACACCAGATAAGGATTGACCATTTGATGAGAATACAAGTCTGCCAAAACTTGGCGTGTACGGTGTCCGGCACCCCGCTGCCTCTGGCCACGATTCTGGCGGAAGCCAAAGTGAATGATCCGCTCGGGTTGGGGGACCATCTCCAAGTGTCGCTGGTGTCAGTAACCTGCAAATCAGCAGCAAGAAGACAGGTAGCCGCTGGTTGGCCTAGCCAATCTCTGACCTTCCTCCAGTTCCATCCGGAGCTGCCCTCCCATAGATCTCTGATAGCGTACCCCTGCGGAGTCAGAATGTTGGGGCGTATGATGTCTTCTCCAAGCCACCGCTCCAGACAGGCCGATGATTGACCGTCGCCCAACTGGAGACGGATCAGAGGTTCTGCTGTGATGCGGCCTCGAATAATACGATGCCACGATGCCGAGGATCTGTTGTTAGTGGCCGCCTTCGACAGATGTGAGAATTTGGAGTACCTAGCTCTTATAAATTTCGTCCATAGCGAGGTCTCAGTGCGCAACTTCATGGAGCGAACGTCCACGATGTAGACAAGTTTGCTAAAACCCAGACCTCCTTCTTCAGTGGGTTTGGCCAATGTCTTCCAACCGGTCCAATGGTGTTTGTCCTTGCCGTCGTTATGTCCCCAGAAGAACTTGGCGAAGAGGGATTCAAGGGTGTGTAGCACCTTCTTGGGAGGGGAGCAAACTGCCAGGGTGTACATCGGGATGGACGATAGAACGTGTTTGATGAGGATCATTTTGCCCCCCGGAGATAAGGTGGCATTGTGCCAACCAGCGATGAGTTTGCGGATCTTGTCTACTAGGTGTTCATAGATCCCTGAGTTGGACTTACCGTATACTAACGGACACCCGAGGTAAAGGAAGGGTGGGTAGGCCGTACGAAAAGAGGTCATGTTGGAGAGCATGGTTGAGCGAGTTCTGTCTGCTTTGTGATGGGTGTAGATGACACTCTTGTTGCTGTTGACGCGCTGTCCAGAGCAAGTGGTGTATATGTCGATGGTACTCAAGACGACCTCGATTAATCCGCTATCTTCAGAGAAGAAGATAAGGATATCGTCTGCTTAGGCCAGGTGAGTGATAAGTGGGCAGCCGATAGTGGTGTGGAAGTGATTGAAGTCGGGCAAACTGGGCATGCGCTTGAGGCTTCTGCTGAGAGCTTCTGTCGCAATGATAAAAATGGTGGAGGAGAGGGGGTCCCCCTGTCTAACCCCGTAAGTGGATCGAAAGAAGCCCGGAGCCTGGCCGTTGATGACGGTAGAAAACAACGCATTGTTGATGGATCTGAAAATGATGTCAATCTACGGTTCGGAGAAGCCAAAATCCCTAAAAACCCAGATCATGAATTGCCAGTCGAGGCGGTCGTACGCCTTTTCTATGTCGAGTTTGATGGCCACGTTCCCTCCCCTGGACGAAAACTTCATGCAGGTGATCATCTCTTGGGCTAGGAGGATGTTTTCAGTAATGTTACGGCCTTTGACAAACCCGCTTTGCTCTTCGGAAATGATCTTGGGGAGCAGATCAGCCATCCGGTTGGCGACGATCTTAGATATAATCTTGTTGGTGAAGGTACAGAGGCTGATCGGATGGAAGTCTTTAAAGGTTTCAGGGTTATCTTTCTTTGGGATAAGGATGATATTGGCGCAGAAAATCGAATTGGGATATCTGGCCCCTTGTAGAAAGGCTATAGTAGCTTCAACTAAGTCTATTTTGAGGATGTTCCAACAAGTTCTAAAGAAAACCTCGTTGAAACCGTCCGGCCCCGGAGCACTGTTCTCGTTGATGGACCAAACAGCCGCTTTGAACTCCTCCTCCGAAGTGGTGGCTAGCAGGGTCTCGTTCTCCTGGTCGCTAATGAGGGAAGGGATAACAGACAATAGTTTCTCGTCTTTGACGACCCGCTCTTTGGTGAAAAGGTTAGAGAAGAAGTGCACAGCTGCAGCCTGAATGCCTGCTTGGTCGTCCACCAGGGTGCCGTTGTCGTCAAGAATTCGGTGTAATTGAAGTTTGTTCCTGCGGCCTTTGACGCACGCGTGAAAGAATCTGGTATTCCGGTCGCCGTCAGTATCCTAGGTCGACCTGGCTTTCTGTCTCCAGAATTCGGTCTCCACTCTCAGCCTGGATTTGAGAAGAGCTCTAGCGAGGTAAAGCGAACCGCGGGCCTCCGGTGATCTGTAAGTGGCAAACGCGATCTCAGCACGGGTGACGTCGTCTTCCGCCTCCTTAATAGCCTGGAAGATGTCTCCGAAGGTCTCTTTACTCCATGACGAGAGAGCCTTGCGAGTGGCTTTAAGCTTAGCTTCCATCCGGACCAGCGGGTCGATATCCGAGACGGAATTCCAAGCGGAAGCTACGATGTTCTAGAATTGAGGGTGATGACGCCAAAAGTCAAGGAAACGAAAAGCTTTTTTGTTGTCGTAGTGATTGTTGCTAATCTGGACGAAAAGAGGAGAGTGATCCGATTCAGTGGAGTTAAGATGAGAGAGGTTAGTGATCAGGCCCATGTCGGACCAGCAATTATTGGTTATCGCCCGATCTAATTGGGAGTACTATCGCCGATGTCCCTCCTGCATGTTGCACCAGGTGAATGCGCTGCCGTGGAAGGGGATGGGGATGAGGTTCCCTTGAAATATAAAGTTATTGAAGTCGTTCATTGCAGGATGGGGAGGGAGGCGGCCGTCGGACTTCTCCTCTCTGCAGGATACCGTGTTGAAGTCTCCAATGCAGAACCACGGAAGACCTTGGGACTGAATCTCCAAAAGATCAGCCCAAAGTGCTCTGTGTTCTGGGATGTCGCAACTGCTATGTACGGCGGAGAGGACAGAACGGGACTTGAGGGCCGGGTGCTCAATCCAGCAAGATAGAGCCTGAGGCGAGTCTTGGATGATGCTAAATTTGAAATCTTGTGCTAGCAAAATCCAGATGTCATTACATCCGGTGATGGCTTGAGGGAAACCTAACTTGAGTTGAGTGTCTTTGAGTCTTTTTTGAGGAATTTTAGGTTCAATAATGATTAAGAGGTCTATGCGATTCGTTTTCTTGAGGCTGAGGATTCTGTTCATTGTTGGTTTGTTGCCAAGCCCCCTCGCATTCCAGGAGATGATGTTAAGCATTGGATGAGGGAGTGGGATGGGGGTGACTGAGCTTCATGGCGGACCTAGTTGTCCTCGCCGTCATCTACTTTTGTTTATTTTTTCTTCTTAGAAGAGGATTTTTTTGGTGGATGTGATGGTGGGTCCGTTGCTTCTTCGACCCGGTTCGCTGCTACCATCGACATCTATGACGGGGATATCTGGATCGTTGTCGTATTCTTCCAGAGCACATAAGGGGTTATTACGGTCCTGAAAGCCTGCTTCCTTGGCTTGCCAAAATCTGTCGGTTAAGACTGGGTTGTAGCTGGCTTGATCGTCCTTATATTGAGTGGGAGGATTACAATGGTGTTCTGAATCAGCCGGGGGGAGGGATGGCTCGGATGCGGGACGTTTGGGATCAGTACCGGGGGACTGGGGTTCTTTGTGTTGCTCAGAGTGTCTCACCAGCAAGTCTTGTCCAGGCTGTTGAGATCGATTGGAAGTTGGTTGGGTGGAATGAGAGTCCTCGAAGGGATGTGATACGGTGATTTCAGGGGAGTTGGGGTGTTGGGTGAAGAGAGCGATGTCAGTGTCTGACTGGTGTATAGGACCACTGTTCTTTTGCTGGCCAGGGGAGGTGGTGGGGGACTCGCTGGCGTCATTGTGGGCATCGTCAGCATCGAGGTCTGAGAGGAGTTCGAGTGGATTGTGGAGGGGGAAGTCGGATGGAGTGAAGGGGACAATAGCGGAGCTGGTCATGGCGATCGTCGGGCGTGTTGGACCGTCAATCTGAGGAGGGTGGTCGGGATTTGAGTTATGGGTGGTTTTGGCGGGTTCTCTTTGGGCGGTTGTCGCGCGTGGGATGCGCGTGGTAGTCTTCTTTAGTTCAGGGTGGGCTCGGAAGCAGTACTGCATTAGGTGGCCACTCATCTGGCAGTATTTGCAAAAGATTATGTTGTTGTCATAAACCAGCGGTTGGCTGTGAGTTTGGTCTCCGAGCTCGATCTCAATAAGTTTTGGGAGGTCATACTGGAGGTCTACCTCTACGCATATCTTCGCATAATTATACTTGGAGAGGTTGCGGGTTTCTTCTGCGATGGCCACCAAGGTCCGAAAGGAACTGGCAATCCGTTTGAGGGCAGCTGCGTGGAAGCAGACCAGGGGGAGGTTGGGTAGAGTGATCCATGTTGATATGATTGTTGAGTCAATTTTTTGGGTTGAAAGTGGGGGACCATTTGACTACTTTAGCAATCTGCGTGCCAATTCTGGCGGTGCCCTTAGCTCGGACTATAGCATAGTCCAGATCAGAAGAGAGGTGTAGGAGCATATGTTTGGGGTCGAGCGGAGCGACTCTGTAGGCAGCGGAGAGGCCCCACTTGGCGACTATTTCCGAGTCTGTGATGATTTTTGGACATCCGGATCCGAATTTGAGCACAAACGTCTTGGAGAAGGAGGAGGATAGGGAAGAGATTTCTGATGCAGCGAAGGGGATCCGGACGGGATCACCGTCCGAAGGTTGCGGGAACTCTATGTCCGGGAGAAGAAACTCTACCGCCGCGAAGGAGGAAACTTCCCTCGATCAGGCCGAAGTGCCGCGGCGTAAGTGGGGGCACGGAGGGGGGTGGTAGCACCGGGAAAGGCCGGAAGGGAGGGGTCGCCAGGGGTGGACTGAGGGAGAACCACTTCGGTAGCCTCGGCCGGAGCCTGGATGGGGGCGTCCCGGATCTCCGGGCCAGTGACTGAGGGAATCGCCATGAGGGGGACGGCAGGAAGCGCCGGAGAAGCTCCCGGAGGGTTACTGGAGGTAAGCGCCGATGGGTGACCCGCCTCGATGGGTCCTGCCTCCTCGGCAGCTAAAGGGAGAGAGTGGGACGAGGATGTCGCAAAGCACTGTGCCGAGGGAAGGGGTGGGGGTCCCTCCGAAACAACGGGGATGGCGCCGGAATGAGGAACCAGCGAACAGGCGGGCGCACGGCGGACAGAAGCAGTCAGGTCGGAGATAGAAGATCGAGCGTCTGCCCCACCCTCGGGGGAGCAGACCTGATCGGAGACAGCCAACAGGGCAGCCCCGCAAAGATCGCCAGGGACAGACAGAGCGCAGGAAGGAGCTCGCGCCAAAGGATGCTGACTCCTAGCGTTATGCGCCAAAGGGCACATACGCTCAAGGGCTGCGGCTGGCGCCAAAGGATGCAGCACTGTGGCAGGGCCCACAACAGAACCGAAAGACTTAGCGCAAAAGGGAGGGGGTCCACTTCGGGCCAACGCGCTCTGCGCAAAGGGGAGGGGGCACAGGAGTCACATGCAATGCACCAAAGGGAGGGGGGACAGCTCCGCTTGCGCAAGACCCGTAGCGCAGTCAACAGCGCATGCCCCAAAAGAAGTGGGCTGGCCCCACCCACGAGCGCAATCCGCTGGCATGGGGCCTCCAACTCAGCGAGCGCCAAAGAAGAAGCGCTGATTGGGACCTGCTCCAAAGAAAGAGTAGGCTGGGCCCCACCCGCACGGTCAACAAGGAGTTCAGAGCCTGCTGGCGGGTCAGTCCCTCAGGGACTGTGCCTGGTCCAAAGCTGAGCAGAGCCAGCTGGACAGATGGTTGGGGACAGGGGGCCTCGGGAAGAGCGCCAGAGACAAGGCTCGTCCTCCTTCCCGCGGAGAGAAGGCTGGCTGCACAGGAAAGGTCGCCCGGGGGATCAACAGCTCCGGCCAAGGCGAAGGAGCGGGAAGCCGACGCGGGATGGGAAGTCGGAGGATGAGGAGGCGGCCCCGATCTACGGAGGCTGGGCCGGTGCTCTGCCTGGGGAGCCGCGGCCGGAGAGGCCGCAGGACGAGCGGAGGGAGGCTGAGAAAGGACCCACCATTTGCCGATGAGCGCCAGCTGCACCTCCGACCATTCGAGGGATGGGGGGCGCCGAGGATGGAAGGGAAAAATGCGGGGAAAGAAGGAGGCTGCCGTGGGGGACGTGGCCTGGGGAGATGGGGATGACGGCGTCGGCCGTTCCGCCTGAGGGGGCCCGGCGCGGGAGAAGGGGGCTGGCTCTCGGCTGCCTCCGGCCGGCTCAACGACGAAGACGGTGGTGGGGGGACAGGCCATACGGGCGGCAGAGCTGGGGGATCTGGGAAGGAAGAAGGGGAAGGGAAAGACATTTTTTATATATTATTATATATATATATATATATATATATATATATATGAGGAAGGATCAAGATCCCCACACTTTTTGCATCCCCAAGCATCCCCCTATTTGCACCGTTGGATGGTGCTTTAAGTCATCTAATCTTAACCGTTGATTTACCAATGGTTATGATTAGATGACATAAAGCACATCCAACGGATGTGAACATGGGGATGCATGGGGATGCAAAAATTGTGGGGATGCCTATCCTTCCTATATATATATATATATATATATATATATATATATATATATATATATATATATATATATATATATATATATCAATTTTTTAGCCATTGGAGCGCTCGTGGCCGAAGCCACCCATCTAGGGCCCAAAGGAGGCTCGAACCCGCACAATTGTGCGACACGGGGTCACCCACTAGACCATACCCCTCGGACACACACACATACTCACACACACACACACAGACACACACACACACACACATACACACACATATATATATACCTGGTTAGCCTTTGCTGTCATCGCCTCGGTCGTTTCTGGCGGTCGCCTCGGTTTTGCCCTGTGTGGTGCCACCTCAGTTGCTTTCTCGATCGTTCTACATCTTCTAGGGTACTTCAGCTATCGACTTCAGTCAGGAGGATATGGGCGTGTTTGCCGCCCCTTTTCATTCAGGTCTTATTGGCAAATTCCCCCACTCGCGGTCGCCTGTGGACGTGGTTCGCAGGGTGTTTGGGTGGATGGGAATTGCGGTACCATTTCCGTATGAGTGATTGACTCCTAGCACTTGCTTATTCAGCCCTCCCTAGAGGTGGACTATCAGAGGTTACGTTCGAAGAAGATATGGATCGTTGCTCAAGCTCCCATGAGACTCGTCAAATGGTCTTCAGATTCGATCCGGACAAGGTGTAAACCCCCTAAATTTCTACTTTTAAATTTTTTTATTAATTGAGTATTTAAAAAATTTTATTTGGTATTTGTACGTCGCATAGTCGTATTACACGTCGCATACGAATTCGTATTTTTCGTATGTCACGTCGAGTGCGAATATGTGGTAGATACATATTTTTGTAAAAACATTTTTTTGAGATTTTATTTATATAGAAGAATTTTTAGTTTTCAAAACAATATGATAAATATTTTTATAAAATAGTTATTTTGTTCATTGTTTAAAAACAAGTAGGGATTTGAAAATTTTGGGTTATATGAAATGTGTTTCAAATATTTTGCGAAATTTGGAAATTACTAATAACATATTTTTGTTAATTATAAAAGCTATTTCATGATTTAATATTTAAGAAATATTTTTGATTTTCGAAATTAATTAATGCTATATTTTAATATTTATGGAAAAAAATCTTTTAAATTTTGTTTTACTAAATATTTGAATTATTTTGATAATTTAAACTGGAAAAGATTTTGTTTGCCTTAATTTAAATAGCTTTTAAATTAAAGATAAGTTTTATTTATATTATACTGAATTAGATTTAAATCGATTTAAATTAATATGGCATTATCTATAGGAGAATTTAAATTCCCTAATTTCCTATCAACTGGGAATTTACACCTCCTATATATAGGAGAGGTACTCCTCCAAGTTTTTCCATACCACAATCCCATCGTGTATCGTGTCTGTGACAACCAAATCTTATTCCAGTATTTACATTCATCCATCTCGTATCGGGATACACCCCCGACACGACACACCCGATACCGCCGAACACTCCTAACCCTACACAACCACTAAAGCCACCATCATCACCCCCGGATTTTTCCCCTCCGGCGATTCCACCTCGGCACACCACTGTCATCAACCAACCACCACCATCCATGTTTTCGGCAAACCCCGCCACTCCGTACCACCACCATCATCCGGCCATACAACCGACCGTCTCGCCGAAAAACCCCGATCTCCTCCACAATTTTGGCCAGCCCAAAATCAAAGTCCAGCCACCACCCATCGGGGCAACACCACCGTGTTCGCCACCACCATCAACACCCATCACTACCACCGCCTCCATCAAAACCAAACCCCCAAATAAATAAATCAAATCTAACCTGACCAGCCGCCGGTCGTGCCGCCACGGCGACCACGACAGCACTGCCGCACCTCCATCACTTTCCGAACCCCACAGAGCAGCGCCCGACGAACTCCTCCTCATCACCGCATCGTCGTGCCACGAACTCGCGCCGGCCTCCGCCGGAGCGCGCCACCCAGATCTACACGATCTCTGCCGCCGCATGCCAGCCTCCGAAGCTCCGCACCACGCCACCCCGACGCTGCCTCATCCCAGCCGCCTCCTCCACCTCGCGTGCCCCGCGCCAGCGATCGCCGGAAGCCCACACGGCCGCCGTCGTGTCTTCTTCTCCGCCGTGCCCCTAAAATCGACCGGCGGGAACCACCAACGCCGGCGCCCGACCCCTGAGCTCCGCCGACCCCTCTTCCTTGGTAAGAATCCCTCTCTCCTCTCCACTCCTCTCTCTCTCACCTTCCCGCACTCTTCTCTCTCTTACTGATGGAATTAGGAGGGAAGGAATGGCTATACAGGTTTTGTGTGGGTTAATTATTTATATATTATTTTTATTATTATTATAACTATTATTATTATAATCATTATTATTAATGTTATTCTTATCATTATTATTTTTATTATTATTATTATTATTATTATTATTATTATTATTGTTATTATCATTATTATTATTATTAATACCTTTGTTATATTTATTATTATTGGAATTATTATAATTATTATCATAGAATTATTAGTATATTTTTATTTTTTTGGAAATATCTATGAGTACAGATATTAGATATGTTGCCATTGTTATTATTAGTAAAATATATAGATATATATATATATATATTATACAATAAATTGCTAGTTTTTCCAAATACTTATTTTGATTCACCATAGAGATTTCTATCATTAAAATTTTAGTTGCCATAAAATGATTTTTCCTAATTTTTTTTATCTAAATATTTTGCTAACAAGATATGGTTTTCTATCAAAAATTTATCATTACAAACTTAGAAATTTGGCCTAAATTGATTTTTGCATATTTTCAAAAATGTATCAAAAACTATTTTAATCAGTAAATATATTTTCCTTATTATAAATATTTTCTAAAATCATATAATTTATTTATCTAATTACCATCGATTATCCCTGCCCGTGACCAAGCCTATATCCCTATTCCCTCGCCATTTCTGTACCTCTTTATGTCGTCCCTCAGCTAATTTGATTATTCTGGACCCGATTGAATAGCATGTGCCATTGTCAGAGACCAACATGCGCAATTGTTATATCGAAGTCAAATTTGTGCTACCTTGATCATCACACCAGGAGATACACCAGGCAAGACACCTTGCCTTTACTGTTTAATTTCTTGCTCAATATCATGCATGCTTTTTCTTTATGTTGTTCTTTCAAAACTATATATAGATGCAAATTATTATACTTTATGCAATTGACTTAGAGTTAAGGGACCACCGTATGTTTAGTGCATCTCATAAAATATCACGATGTGCCACGGATTGTGTGTGAGTTGTGAGTCGTATATAGATGCGGACTTGCGTGCTGACTGATCATTCGTGTGTACAGGCCGTACGTTAGGATATAACTGCTAATAGATTGTGTAGAAGACTTGGCAGTTATTAAGGATTAAATAGTGTCATGGAGACGACGCATGTATAGTATCATTAGGGGGAGGGGACAGTTATTAGCGTAGGGGCTATATTTTATTTTTACACATATTTTGGGCCGAGGGTGACTCTTATGAGCACTACCTTCTGCCCAGGGCCGATAGCGACTCAGATGAGCGCTACTTGACGGCCACTCTCTATTAATTGCTTGTGTGAATCCGTTACAGCCCCTGCTAGAACGTTGTCCTCTAAAGTGCAATTCACATAGAATGGTTAGGAGCCTTTACTCATGTAGCACCCAGTTTTCCAAATGAGGGTAATTTTGAAATTTCGTGTCTATAATTATTTTAATAATGATATTTAATTCATGATATGATTTTTGGTGATTTTAAATCATTTTAAATTATTTAAATCAATGACTTGTGGTTTTGACGTTTTGCTAGTGAAACCCTAGAGATTGTTTGACCTAGAGCCTAACCATGTGATTATGATATTTTAATGTCATTTTTGGCCTAAGGATATTTTTTGCATTTGACCTCTTTGAATTATTTTGATATTATTTTATTATTTATGATATTGTTTTGGGGTTATTTGAGTCGGGTTCGAATTTCAACTCAATCCGACTTGAAACGGGGACCCGGGGGTAGTTTGACTCTAGTGGGACCCACACACTAGTTAGGCATGGCCCACATGATATTAACTTTAGTCCACATGATAGAAATATTTTATTTAGAGGTTAGACTAATTATTATGGATAAGGTTAGTGTGATTAGAGACTTTAGAATGACTAATTTAGCCCCAACCAATTAGCCCTTTCCTAATACTCATAGAATAGGTTAGTGGGGGCATTTTGGACCTTACCATAATAGAACAAATAGCCCTATATGGCCAGCCACTTTGGCAGAGGATAGGCTCAAGTTCATTTCATTATTCTCATCCACACTCTCTCTCTTGTTCTTCCCTAAATTCCTAGAGAGCAATCCCTAGCAATTTCTCTACCAAATCCTTCTATTTCACCACCAAATCTTCTTCTTTCCTTCTCCATTCTAGCCAAGGAGGAAGCTACCCAAGTTTGGGAGAATTCGGAGCTCGTTCGTGTCCTTTTGGAATCTCTACGTGTCGGTGTCGCTCCGGGAAGGCTTTTCTTCGATTCGATCTACCGGGAGGTATAAATCCCTTCTTCTTTTCATTTCCTCATGCATATAGGTCTATTTTGAACCCATAGGAATGACCCCCATGGTTGTATCTCTATTTGTGTCCATTTTGTGTCCATTTGGAGGTCATAGGAGTGTCCTTTGTGTTGTGGTTGTGTGCATGTGGGAAAATCCCAAATTTGTACACACTATGTGTTGTTGTTATGTATGAATGAATTATTACATATTTAATCTCATATTTTTGTATTGGAGATGTGTTCTATAGTATCTCATATATATATATATATATATATATATATATATATATATATATATATATATATATATATATATATATATATATATTAGTGTAGAGAGTGAGTTCTTGATATATTATGTTATATACTTGTGTTCTTTTGTCTCAAACTACCCAAATCCGTCATGATTTTTATCCACGTTTTTAATTGTAGCCCTAACTTAGAAATGTCATAACTTTTAGCTCAAAGCTCGGTTTAATCTTCCATTTTTTTTAAAAGAAATGTATTGAAGTTAGCTTTCCAAAAACATATATTAATAGGCCTAATTCTTTCTGTAACTTTCTGGAGAAATATTTGAGTGTCAGCTGTACGAAAGACAAACGCGTTCTCGGTGTTTTCGCGATTTCGAGAGTTTTCGGAAACGAAAACGCGATCCGTTTGAAGTTTCAGAAAGCTAACACATAGATCTATAACATACTTTAATCCTAGATTTTAATTTAAGCTGAGATGGTACAGTATTGATTATTAGTAGGAGTTACTATTCGGCATATGCATTTTGTGCACCCTTGTGTGTAATATAATGTTCTATTTGATTTTAACCCATGTTAATGTATATACATTATGTAATTAAATAGAGAATGCAAGCATGAGTAAATGGTTAAATAAATGATGTATGAGGTGTAAGTATCATATCTAATGTAAGCATGTATAAGTATGGCTTGTAATGAATATGTAGGTTCCATAGTATGTAATGTATGGTGCATATAGTAGTACAAGAGAATAAATGAATGATGAATGAATGCATGCATGAATGTAATGTAATAATAGATATAATGTATGCAATATACGAGTTAATGAGATGTAATATTCTATGTTAACACAAATCCTATATTACCTCATGTACCCCTTACACTATGTTGACACTATCACACTTGACACTTTGTTCACTTACACTTTGACACTCTTTGATATGTATACACTATGTATGCCCATTTAACCCTCACTTGCCCCTTTGCCATGTTCACCTACACACACATAGCCTCTTAAATAAGTATTTATGAATATAGTTAACTTAGCTATGTATGTATATTATATATATGTTAGCATATTGTGTTGTAATATATAAGTTTATATAACCATTTGAAATGCCATAATTATAGACCTAATGTTGAATACCAATATATGCATGTGTATATATGTGTAGACATATATAGCTTAAAGTAATAGATTACCTAGTGTATATCCAATGTGAATTCTTGCCTATTTGAGTATTGAATAATTGCATGCTATATAGAGTTGGGTGTATGTTGGCTTGTATAGCCTTGTATTGATGTGTGCTTGCTAGGATAGTCTTGGTTAGGCCTAGTAAGACTTGCTGGGTTAGGACATGACCTAGTTTGACCTAGTTTACTAGTACAGTTGACCAGAGGTGACCAAGGGTTGACTTTGGCCTAATTTGACCTAGATTCATGTAGAATACATTATAGTACTTTATATTACCCTTCTGGACATGTTGTGACTTGTGTTGTTCTAATTAGGAGCCAGACACCTCTCCTCAGACAGTATCTTTATCTTGGACATTCAGATATCAGGCGAGTACATTCTCTGATCATTTCATATCATGTTTAGGATTATATTTCCTGCTTTAGACTATCTTACTTGATGCTGACACGTTGGTAACATGGATTGGTACTATATGGATCCCTTCATGAGATGTTATCCCTCTCGGGAGCATCAGATACTTTTGTCATGTGTGTTTCACTTACATCACGTATCATATGCTTCTATCATCATAAATCTTCGGGAATCAGCTAGTGACTCATGTACCCTCATGATCACCGAGCCTTCACGAATTAATTCATGAATCAGCCTTTATGGGCAACGTAGTGTAGTCATGAATCTTAACGTAACTTGAATGGATCCTTGTGTATTGATTGGGGTACGGGAGAGTATGAATGGTCATGTGAATAAATATCCAAAGTAGTGTAGTCATGAATCACTCTTAGTATAGTCATGAATCAGTCCTAAGCCATTCACATGTTCATCTGTACTCTAAATCACTAGCACTGTCTCTCTTTATATATATCATAGATATTTACTTATAGTCTCTCTTTTACATTATGCTATTTCTTCAGATCCTGTATTTTATTCTCTAGCATGATTACATTTCCTTTCCTGTTATGACTTGTTGAGATGTATTGTGCTCGCTCCAGTCCTGACTGGACCTGTTGATAAATTTTACAGATAGCCTGGAGGTTGCCTGCTAACCTAGAGGAGACAGTAGAGGTTGTATAGATAGCTAGGGTTTATTCATAGTTTATTTTCAGTCGTCTTGAGTTGTATTTATGGATTACTGTATTTGAGTTTTGAGATGTATTCTGGGTTTGTATCTTAGACACTTAGACTTCTATCTGTTGTATCTCTTTTTGATTTCATGTTTTATCTATCTTCCTTTATGCTCTACCTTAGATGTGATTGAGTTTACATTCTGCTATGTCACCCCCATTTGGGGAGTATAAACTGTTTAGTCTTATACTGTTAGATGCATTGAGACCTAGGACAGCGTTCTACCACCGACACTACGGCGTAGGCTGGGCGTTGTTACGTTCTCGTGCCCTAACTCTAGGGTGCGGGTCGTGTCAACTCATGTATACTTTTCTGTTGAGCTTTTGTTATTCAGTTTATTGGCATGATATTATGTGTCTTGTTACGTCCCTCTGAGGACCTGGTGATCTCTCCAGGTGTGTTTCATGATTTCTTGCAGGTGCGCTAGCTAAGGCCATGTCTTCCTTTCTTCATGATGATTGCTCTTGGACTCGCCATTGCTCTCGCTTGCTAAAATTCTTTCCTTGTATACTTTCTCTTATTTTAAAAGTTGGTAGTGGACTTTGTCTCCGCCCAACGATTGTACCATAACTATTCAAGTTGATCCTATCTTTATTTTATTATATATTTGTAGATGAGATTTATCATGTCT
Organism: Iris pallida; assembly: GCA_029216955.1. Taxonomy (NCBI): domain Eukaryota; kingdom Viridiplantae; phylum Streptophyta; class Magnoliopsida; order Asparagales; family Iridaceae; genus Iris; species Iris pallida. The sequence goes on from JANAVB010016195.1 coordinate 7,557,804, forward strand.
TGGCTCTCTACATTTTACAGCTTATGTATACATACGAGCCGTATATTTACTCGTATGTATACAGCTGGCATGATACGTTTCTAGTCTTACTATTTTGGGACTGGAGCGTTACATATTTTTGTGGTGGCCCATGCAATTCAAGTTTGCCGTTTCGGTTACATGACTGTACCGAGCGGACCTGCAATATTGGATTAGAATCTAGGAATCTCATCCACATACTTGATCACCTTCCTTGACCTTCCTTGATTTCCATATTCCGACTTCCATGACTTTTCTTGATTTTTGCATCTTGCTTGAACTCTTTCTACCAACACCCTATCATCTCGTGCTTAAACATGGTTAGAAAGATGACTACACTACTATATACTTATTGGTCAGCCCTATGGCTAGAAGGAATATATTGACAAATAATATCCATTGAGGTTATATTTGAGTATAAAGGCATATATTTTTTCTAGAAATATGATCTTAAGGATTAGTTAATTTCAAGTTGGGTAGTAGCATATTACCGCTCCAAAAGATAGTTGAGATTTTATTTTTGATATTACAAGGTAATATACGCAAGAGGATAGCTAGATCAAGAAAACAAATTGATTTGATTTGCGCTTTGATTTTTGAAGGTCTTTGAGCATTTATGATTTATCGAGTTATAGTTATACATCTTTTTGGAAGGATATAAATTTGATTTGGAAAAGGATCATAAAATTTTTAATGTGGAAGTATGATTTACGATTGACCAAAATATGAGGATGATTGATAAATTTTGGTAAAATATTTTTGAATTAAATTACGTCATACGATCTATGAATTATAAAGTTATTTAGATTTTGATTTTAAAGGCCTTGATTATGAATATTTAAAATTTTGGTGAAAAAAATTTTAGAATATTTGTGACTTAATGGAAGCTAGATATACACATTTGAAGGATACAGAATTAAATTCGAGAGTTATTTAAATGTTCAGTTTTGTAGTATGAATTTCGGCTGATCAACTTATTTAAAGATTGACTTAAAGATTTGAAAAAAAGGGTTATTATTCGATTTGCGATATACAAGGGTTGTTTCGAGATTGACTAGAAATTTAAAATTTTGATTAAAGTTGACAGCCTAAGATGATCTTGGTGGAGTATCTTGAAAATTTTATTGAGGAACTTTTGAGGAACTTAACTTTTCTAGATTAGATCATATATTGGTAGAGGACCAAGAAGCAAGCAAGTCACCCTAATGGGATACAAGTATTCCTCATTAATTGCCATGATAGTTGTATGTACTCGAGTGTAGTTAAGTCATCTGCCAAAACTATGTGAAGATATCTCAATCTTGACGCACTCGACATTTCCTCAAATCTAGATTTTAATCGTGACTTTCTAAACCAATTGAAACTTGAGAAATAATTGGATTGCTCCTTGATCATACCCCATCAAAATTGTCTATCATATCTCTAGAAACTGTATTCCTAACTTATTGATCTACTAGAATCTGAATTGTCTTTATTTCATGCTTTAACTTGGTCATTTATTTTGTGTGTTAATCATTATCTCATGAACTCCCAAATTCTATTTAGAATCTTTTGTGTCCTTTACCGTGACTTGAATATTTGGAGCACAACACTAGACTTTTTCAGCCAACAAATTTATTATGTAAGATCTAGGCGAGCTCACCTTTATGTAGGTATACCATGTGCCACTAAAACACTTCTCCTTGTATTCTATTTTCATGATATGACTTGGGGTCATAAGAGACTAAACTATAACCTTTACCATGAAATCAATATACTTTCTAGCTATAGATATGATCTCAGCCTCGACTCAAATTCTTCGACCCAATACATGATTGGGATCTACCAAATCCCTTAAATGCTAAATCTTGTGTTTTATCTTGATCGCTTAACCATTGTCCTTTTATTTTCATGTCTTATTTTGATTTACTTGGACGCATAACATCTTTTTGTAATATTAGCAACCCCTACTTCCCTCCCTTTCAATTGAAATACTTCACTCATATTTACTATGTATCCTCCGTGGTCATGCAACCTTTTTTCCTTATATGATTTCCTTGTACGATTATGGAACTAAATCATGACACCCTTCGGTTAAGGAGGAAGTAGATTAGAGAGATTACTGTTATAGTAAAAAACAAATTCATGATTGGAAAACATGAGTTAATTTTGCTATTTGGTGAAATTAAGAAGAGATGATATTATCTTTGAAGAAATGAGATGTTCGAAGGATAGTACACTTGCTAATTACAAAAGGTTCGAGGAATTTATCATGATGACTATAGAGAATTGTACAATAAGAATGAGTACAAAATCCTTAGATTTGACTTGACTTTGGAAATTGATTGGAAGTTTTGAACTTCAACTCCGAGGAAGGGATGAACCTTGAGGATAGAATTTTGGAAAAAAAATGGATAAATTGAGGATTTGACCTGTCTGTGTTGATGAAAGATAGAAATCTATTTTTCCGTTAAATTAAGGTAATTGAAGGATTACTATATTTTAATTTTCGAGAAAAAAAATATTATATCTTAGATATTGATATATTGGTAAGGGTGGAGTAAAGATTTATTTGGATTCAAAATTTTTGAGTTTATTTGATTTCTAATAGGTGGTATCCGAAATAGGAAGGTAAATTTTACAACCACTTCTGAAATTGAAGAAAGGAAGGGTGTTCAAGTAAAATTTGGATTAAAGGAAACACGGGAATAGAAAGACGCAATGTTTTGATATCAAACGCAAGTATATATATTCAATGTTAAGGTTATGGATCCTATTACTTATGTGAGATTCGATTATGTGATTTGCCTTATTCGATTGGATGCTGAACAGGGTGTCACTCACATTATCATTTCAAAACTACGCCATTGATTTGTTCTTTTAGTTATCTAATTTGCCAATTTTTGTTGAAAGTCGTTTCTTCCCCTCGCCAACGATTTAAGTCGTAAATTCTATTCAAATACCACTTTCCCTCTCCTCAACCCTGCTTACCCTATCTATTCCTAAATTTCGAGGATAAAATTCTTTTAAGTTGGGTAGAATATAAACCCCCTAAATTTCTACTTTAAAATTTTTTTATAAACTGAGTATTTAAAATTTTTTACTTGGTATTTGTACGTCGCATAGTCGTATTACACGTCGCATACGAATTCGTATTTTTCGTATGTCACGTCGAGTGCGAATATGCATTTTTCGTATGTCACGTCGAGTGCGAATATGTGCGAGATACATATTTTTGTGAAAATATTTTTTTTGAGATTTTATTTATATAGAAGAATTTTTAGTTTTCAAAACAATATGATAAATATTTTTATAAAATAGTTATTTTGTTTGTTGTTTAAAAACAAGTAGGGATTTGAAAATTTTGGGTTATATGAAATGTGTTTCAAATATTTTGCGAAATTTGGAAATTACTAATAACATATTTTTGTTAATTATAAAAGCTATTTCATGATTTAATATTTAAGAAATATTTTTGATTTTTGAAATTAATTAATGCTATATTTTAATATTTATGGAAAAGATGTTTTAAATTTTGTTTTACTAAATATTTGAATTATTTTGATAATTTAAACTGGAAAAGATTTTGTTTGCCTTAATTTAAATAGCTTTTAAATTAATGATAAGTTTTATTTATATTATACTGAATCGATTTAAATTAATATGGCATTATCTATAGGAGAATTTAAATCTCCTAATTTCCTATCAACTGGGAATTCCCACCTCCTATATATAGGAGAGGTACTCCTCCAAGTTTTTCCACACCACAATCCCATCGTGTATCGTGTCTGTGACAACCAAATCTTATTCCAGTATCAACATTCATCCATCTCGTGTCGGGACACACCTCCGACACGACACACCCGATACCGCCGAACACTCCTAACCCTACACAACCACTACAGCCACCATCATCACTGTAACTCCACTTTTTCAGGAAATTTTAATTTTTAAAAGTTTTTCCTGAATATATGTTTTTCTCTTCTAAATCAATATTGTTGTTATTATTTTTCCTTTAGTCCAATTTATTGGGCTTCCATGTAAATGGTTTTTCCTCCTCATTTTTAACCTTGTCCCCAACCAAGCCCATAAATCACTCCTTGAACCAGCCCATTAGATTTAGCCCAAGTCATTTGTTTCCCTTAACATCCTCTGGAAAGAACTAACTCTCCACTGTGAGTTTTCTTTTGAATTTTCAATTTCGATTCAAATTAACGGCCATTGCACAGTGACCATGTGCTCGTTCCTCCGCTCTAACAACCTGTCAGAGAGGGGAACGAGAAATCTTTCCCGCCAGTGGATAACCTAATTCCCACGCCACTCCTTCCTTAACCGCCTATAAAACTTCACAGAGCACCTTTATCTCTCTACCAATTAGTATCAGCTCTTCAAAATTTTCCTTTCTTCTCATTCTTCTTTCAAGCTCGATTCTAATGGAAGAATGATGGTGTTGAAGCTAACAGAAATGGTGTCGATCATTGAAGCTAGGTAATGGTGTTTCTCCTATGGTTCTTCTCTGATTCTTCCTTGATTCAAAACTCAAGTTTACGTTGCTAACCGAACGACTCGTTTTTATTCAGATCTCTTCGTGTTCTGATCCGTTCTTGATGGATCATTGATCATTTGACAGGTGAGGTTATCAATCGAAGGGAAATACTTTTTTGATCTATTCATATTCTAATTTCTGTTTAATTTGAACTGGTTCAATCCATGTCAGAGTTGGTCAGATCCATCTCTCCTTCATACTTTGGATCGAATCAATACTCGAGATCTAGAACAATTGTGAAGAAAGGATTTCTGGTAGGATTGCTATCTCTTGAAACACTCAGCTAATTAGTTACTGATGAGATTGTTGATCTCATATTGAATTGATTTTTGGTTTTGCCTTGATGTTTGTGGAAATGTCTCAAAGGAGTTTTGAACCAATTGTTGCACACGAGGAACGTATCGGATTCGTGAAATCAAAGTCCCTAGTCGAGGGAGATCAACTACAGGTTTGTGTCTTAACCTTCTCATTTACATCTGTGTTGTACTTTGGAATTATTGTTAGATGTCAGTATTGAACATCTGTCCAGACTCTGGACCTGAGAATTGTTAGGTAAACCTTCTTTTCCTCCTATTAGATTACTGACCTTAGTTGAAGTATCTTAAGGGGGGATGTCACCTGAGTTTAGGAATAACATAATCTGGGCTTGAGTGAAGCAGTGTTACTGCTGAATTGGTGTTGATCTGGTGGGAGGTTTCTACATTATAAATCTCTTATACTTAGATTCCTATGTTGTTGTCCATTAATATCCTTGGCTTTATTTCAGATTAAATATGAGATATTGGTGAAAGATTTTAGGGTAGATTATGGGAAGGTTATGGTATTGAGCACAGGATACCAATGCCTAGGATGTTGTCTTTAATAGGCTTTGTAAATGCCAAGCCATTTTGCAGAGTAGAGATCTAATTCTTTCTGTTTATTACTGCTATATTTGGATTTCAGAGTATTGCTGTATTTAGATTTCATTATCTACGTTTGTCAACATGCTACCTAACTTAGAAGTTTATTACTGATGCCTTGGTTAGCTTGAATCCCTCACTTGGGTCCCTGCTACAGTTGAGGGTCTAGGGATTATAAGTTCTAAACTGTTATAGTATGGAAATTGAGTATCTGGAACTGTAGGCTAACCTGATATTGTGGGTTAACTTTGTGCTTGAATTATAGTACAGGATTGGGTGAATATCCTTCTTGTACTCCTGAACTTAGATTACCCAATTCTTGTTCTGTTTTGGAAGCCTACTAAGCATGGAAATCGGTTAGAATAATGATTAACAGGTTAAGAATACAATGTATGCATTGGATTAGTTGTATCAGTCCTATTAAGACTGAGTTTCACTTTGTATTAGAGATTTGAACTTTTATTTTGAAATCTGTTAGCAGTAGGTGATTGCTCAGGAAGCAGATAACTGTCCTAGTACAGGACTGTATTGTAACCTCCCATTGTGGAACTGTAATCTGCCATTGAACCTATAAGACTGATAGCAAGAACCTAAGTGTCTCAGGAATCAGGAAATTTGAGGGTTCAGTTCATCTCAGGAAAACCTGAGAATACACATGCAGTAGAATAGTGTTAAGAAAGTTAGGACTGAACTGGAAAGAGAATGGAAGTTGGACTGTTTGATTATACAAAGGACTGGTGTATATCAGTCTTTAACATGACTGATAGAGTCCTGAGTTAAATATGGATATATCAACTTGTATAGATTAGGTATTGCCCTGCTGATTGGGCTGAGGCAGGATTTCAAGGACTGGTGGCTGTGAATAACACCCTGGACTAATAGATAAGAAATTTGAACCTAGTACTAGACTGTTCAGTGTTTTAGAGACTGAATACAGTATAGAGAGATATCTGGACATCTATGGACTGTCAGGGTGCAGGACATATTAGGTAGGGACTGTTTGATGCTAAGGATGGAACCCAACTAGTCTTTACCCTGAGATAACATATGGACACCTAACAGTTGGCTTAGAATTTTGGTTGTGGCCACATGGGTTTTGTGTATGACAAATTTAGTAATCAAAGGCCTTGATAGAACCTAGTAGGAGAAATCCTTAACTATTTCATTTGTCTAAGTACTAGATTAGGTAATTATATATAAGGAAGTTATGGAAGAGATAAGTTTAATTTTAAAACCAAGTTGTTAAGTGAACTTTTAGACTAGGATTATTTTACCTACATTGTAGACTTATCTTTTGTAAAATCATTATACAGGAGGACATCCAGTTTCTTTGGTTACCTGTACTTTCCTGGAGCCAGGCAAGTATACTCTACGGTTTTGTACTTTTCATTATATATCCTGTGCTTCCTTGAGTGACACAATTACAACACGTCATGTTCTTTCTGGTGCTCTTGTTCTCTTGTGCTTATTACTTGTATCTGGGGAGGGGAAATATGCTATCTATGTGACCAATCCCAAGTAACAACTCAGGTGTGTTTTAGCTTAGACCCCGCATCGTGCACGCGGGTCCTAAGTCACCATTCATGTGCTTTCAGGTGCTTTCAGGTGCTTTCAGGTGCTTACCCTAGCCGGTCACATATTTAGTTATATTTCAAATGTAGTACACACATGTTCAGGAGATTACCTTGCACTTATTTCCTGTAGTTCCATGATATCATGTTCTTTCAGGTGCTTTCATATCATGTTCTTTCATGTTCTTACATTCATGTTCTTTCATGTATTTTACCATGTTCTTTATGTACCTATTCACCTGTATTTTCCTGTACTTTCTATGTTCCCTTGTACTTTCATATCATGATGTCTTGTTCATTACCTAGAATTGTACTTGCTCCGCTCCTGAATAGGATATATTGCAGGTGAGATGGAGGCTTTGTGTGACACATACTATGGACAGGATACTGCTTTCCCTACTGAGCCAGCTGGAGCTGCTTGTGACCTAGAGGCTGCAGAGGCCTAGTACTTCATTAGTTTTCCATTATCTTTCCATGTATTGAGACTAGCAGACTCTTTCATTAGTTGAAATGTAATAAATTCAGTTATTGTACTCTTTACTCTGGTTGGGACACATTATATAGATGCTGTGATTCTATACTTTCATGTTTATCTGGTTAGTTTCCCTAGCTTGGTACAGCTTACTTCATTGTGTCTAACAATGAAGGCTGGGCGTGTCCGACTCGTGTCCGATTATTCGGGAGCGGGTCGTGACTTGTTTTTAGTGGTGGCCCATGGAGGTCCTTCCTAATGGTACCTAGGACTTAGCGTACTATTGGGGGACTTGATTTACACTAGGGAAACTTGATCACAGCATAGGAAAATCGGGAAATAAGGGTATATCAGGTATATCAGGTATTTTAATATTCTATAAACACTTGTTGTATGTAGGTATAGGTTATTTTAACAGTTTTCTGTTTTGCAGATAGTTCAAAAGTATGCGACACCAGCACTGTCAATTCACCTGCACTTGACGTTTCCGAGCTTCCACTACCTTCTATCACTCTACTATCCCCATGGGTAGTACGTAGTTGACGGAGACGTCTGAAGAGTCCCTTGACAACCAGAGGAAGCAGGCTACCTTTCCAAGTCAGACTTGTGGATACACTCTCCGAGCCAGGAAGGACTTCTGATTTCCAGACTTCCAGACCTTTGGACTTCTCCGACACCGAGCACATATCTTGCATCGAGGAGCAGATCGAGAACCTGAAGCCGCCACTGAAGATCATCTCAGCATGTGAGAATCCGACTTCTCTGAAGATTAGAGCCACCAGCCTGGAGATTCAGAATGTAGCGCAGACAATGGAACGAAACCGGAAGCTGAAGCTCATGAAAGACATGAAGATTTATGACAAAGACAACAACTACCCTGGACCCGTAAAGCGTCACAACACTCAGTCAGCGTTTCTTCGGTCACACCACCAGTCACATCATCAGGAGCAGATCTCAGCACGCCAGCAGCCATATATTCATGCCAGAGCCCTGCACTTCAGCCCCAGCAGGAGATCCAGATTCAGATCCAGCCGACGATCATTTACAATTTCTGCCACCTCTCAGGATGCCACTATAAAGAGTGCCGCAAAAGACGGAGGCTATACCATACTACGGATTGCCTGCCCACCAAGTCAAGACTGCTGGAGAACGTTGATCACACTGCCCGAGAATAAGCGCGAGGAGCATCAGACTACAGCAAAAGGGAACCACCTTCTCAGAATCAGCAAACACATGGAGCACTGCCGCAAGGATCAGCCTATATCAGGACAGCTGAAGAAATTGAAGTGATTCCAGTCCCGGAGAAACACTGAAGATAGATTGAAGACAGAAGATTCTTTTGCATGGTTGGGAAAACCATGTATCTTGATTAATAATCTAGTTTTCCCTTAAATTCCTCCTAACACATTGATCATTTTTTGAAACTTCTTGTTTCTATTTTGGAACCTTTATTGATGTTCGAAACTTATTTCAAGATATTGTTTCATATTCGACAAACTTGTTTCAGACCCACAATTTGATATTTGTTGAAATCCATTATTCGATACCGTTTGTACATTCATTCATGACCTTGTTTCCTAGTGATGGCTCCTATTTGTAAATTTTGTTTTTTATCAAACTTCGTGTTAAATAAGATTTAATTCCTACTCGTTTATTGATATTATGTTCGCTAATCGAACTTGTACTATTCCAGAATTATTCCTACTTGAAATATCATTCTGAAACCTTGTTTGAACCTTCGCTTCTATTGATGCTTGTTTGAGATTCTATTTTCTATTCTCGATTTTATTCGAGATTTGTTGCTATTGAGATTCGCTTGTTTACAATCCAATACCTTGTCTCCTATTAGAACCTGTTTTCTAGTCACTATTCTAAACCTTATTTTCTCGTTAAGATTTTCTATTTCGAGATTTTAGTTCCTAATTACGACCTTGTTGATACTTGATTTTTCACTGTATACCTTATTGGAGAATTCGTTTCAATTCAAGCTTGCTCGAGATTTCATTTTTATTCGAGATTTTATTGAAACTTGTTTCTAGTGCGAAATTTTATTTCTTATTTGAAACTTGTCTTCTATCTGATACCTTGTCTCAGTTCATCCTTCGAGACTCTGTTATCCTTTCGGGATAACGTTCCATATGTGGAATCTTGTTACTATTCCAGATATCAGTTGATATTCCGTCATAATTTGAAACTTCGTCCTATCTGAAATTTTAAATCTCCCTGGCTGTCCTTTTGTACTCACTGATTGGATCCCTTGTCATTTTTAGTACCTAATAAACTCATGTATTCTAACAGTCAGGTAACTTCACCATTTCTGTGACTTGGACTATTGAAATTTATTTTGAATTCTTTGAAACTCTTTTGAAATTCCTAGGGATAAAGTCGAGAGGCTATTCGATGACCTACTATGGCATGACAGTTGCGCGCTGCAGCCATTAGCTGGATTATGGAGACTGAGGGTTCACTGCAGCTAGTAGCGCACTAGCGAGGCAGGAACTCTAAGTTGAAGTGATTTCAGACACCCATAGGTTTTCGAGTATTGTCGAGACTTGTCATATTCTTCATATCTTGATCCCTTGGGTTGTTTCGTCAATGATTGTTGGAAAATAGATAAGGTTGATAGAGTATTTGGAGACATATTGTTATTTGAGTCACGGAGCCGAAAGTCCACTGCAGTCAGATACATACTGGCGGGGTAGGGATTCTAAGCAAAGTGATTTCAGATACCAACATGTTCTTGGATGTTCTGGAGACTATATTTCCTTTTCATATGATTATTGGTTTTCGAGAATCACAAATTCTTGCATATTCACCCTGATTTGATACTGTATCTCCTGAGTATTTCGTACGTTCCTCAAATTAACCCTTGCTAATTACCTTCTAGTATTGTATCGTTAGATCATTGATTTCCTCAAATTCTATGTTGCCAGATTTTGATTCCATACTTCGTTGTGTCTTGTCTAAACTTCAATCTTAAATCATGTCTATTTGACCATGTTCTCCTATCTTGTCCTAGCCTACTTGTGTTAAACCATCAATTTTTGATCGTACTTAATAATTGTCTTCATGATTTTGCTCCTCTAAGTTGTAATTGAAATTTCTTCCACTTCGTGACTATTTGATCCTCCACCCTTGTCAAAGTGTGATATCCCAAACTTCTTGTGTGTACTTGGACTCAAGGCTCAGAGCGTCATGGATCGACAGAAGTACTAGGCGGACAATAGCAGATGACCACTTGAGTTCGAGGTTGGAGACAGAGTGTTCTTGAAGATCTCACCGACCAGAGGCGTCATTCGGTTCGGCAGAGGCGGGAAGCTCAGTCCGAGATTCATCGGACCATTCGACGTGACGGCACGGATTGGCGAGGTGGCGTACCGACTAGCGCTTCCAGCTAGATTGGAGGGAGTGCACGATGTCTTCCACATATCCCAGCTTCGACGATACATTCCAGACCCGAGCCATGTAGTGGACTATTCCGAGCTGGAGGTAGGCCCGAGATTGACTTACGAGGAGCAGCCAGTAGAGATCTTGGACCGGAGAGAGAAGCGTCTGCGGAACCAGACCATTCCTCTCGTTCGCGTCATATGGAGACATCACTCTCCGGAAGAGTCCACATGGGAGCGCGAAGACGAGATGTGGGAACGCTATCCTAGATTGTTCTCGTGATTGTATTTTGCATTTTGATTTTCAATAAAAACTGGAGTTTGGATCTTTTTGGGAGTTGTGTTGGTCCTTTGAATTTCGAGGACGAAATTTTCTGAGGGGGGAGTATTTGTAACTCCACTTTTTCAGGAAATTTTAATTTTTAAAAGTTTTTCCTGAATATATGTTTTTCTCTTCTAAATCAATATTGCTGTTATTATTTTTCCTTTAGTCCAATTTATTGGGCTTCCATGTAAATGGTTTTTCCTCCTTATTTTTAACCTTGTCTCCAACCAAGCCCATAAATCACTCCTTGAACCAGCCCATTAGATTTAGCCCAAGTCATTTGTTTCCCTTAACATCCTCTGGAAAGAACTAACTCTCCACTGTGAGTTTTCTTTTGAATTTTCAATTTCGATTCAAATTAACGGCCATTGCACAGTGACCATGTGCTCGTTCCTCCGCTCTAACAACCTGTCAGAGAGGGGAACGAGAAATCTTTCCCGCCAGTGGATAACCTAATTCCCACGCCACTCCTTCCTTAACCGCCTATAAAACTTCAGAGAGCACCTTCATCTCTCTACCAATTAGTATCAGCTCTTCAAAATTTTCCTTTCTTCTCATTCTTCTTTCAAGCTCGATTCTAATGGAAGAATGATGGTGTTGAAGCTAACAGAAATGGTGTCGATCATTGAAGCTAGGTAATGGTGTTTCTCCTATGGTTCTTCTCTGATTCTTCCTTGATTCAAAACTCAAGTTTACGTTGCTAACCGAATGACTCATTTTTATTCAGATCTCTTCGTGTTCTGATCCGTTCTTGATGGATCATTGATCATTTGACAGGTGAGGTTATCAATCGAAGGGAAATACTTTTTTGATCTATTCATATTCTAATTTCTGTTCAATTTGAACTGGTTCAATCCATATCAGAGTTGGTCAGATCCATCTCTCCTTCATACTTTGGATCGAATCAATACTCGAGATCTAGAACAATTATGAAGAAAGGATTTCTGGTAGGATTGCTATCTCTTGAAACTCTCAGCTAATTAGTTACTGATGAGATTGTTGATCTCATATTGAATTGATTTTTGGTTTTGCCTTGATGTTTGTGGAAATGTCTCAAAGGAGTTTTAAACCAATTGTTGCACACGAGGAACGTATCGGATTCGTGAAATCAAAGTCCCTAGTCGAGGGAGATCAACTACAGGTTTGTGTCTTAACCTTCTCATTTACATCTGTGTTGTACTTTGGAATTATTGTTAGATGTCAGTATTGAACATCTGTCCAGACTTTGGACCTGAGAATTGTTAGGTAAACCTTCTTTTCCTCCTATTAGATTACTGACCTTAGTTGAAGTATCTTAAGGGGGGATGTCACCTGAGTTTAGGAATAACATAATCTGGGCTTGAGTGAAGCAGTGTTACTGCTGAATTGGTGTTGATCTGGTGGGAGGTTTCTACATTATAAATCTCTTATACTTAGATTCCTATGTTGTTGTCCATTAATATCCTTGGCTTTATTTCAGATTAAATATGAGATATTGGTGAAAGATTTTAGGGTAGATTATGGGAAGGTTATGGTATTGAGCACAGGATACCAATGCCTAAGATGTTGTCTTTAATAGGCTTTGTAAATGCCAAGCCATTTTGCAGAGTAGAGATCTAATTCTTTCTGTTTATTACTGCTATATTTGGATTTCAGAGTATTGCTGTATTTAGATTTCATTATCTACGTTTGTCAACATGCTACCTAACTTAGAAGTTTATTACTGATGCCTTGGTTAGCTTGAATCCCTCACTTGGGTCCCTGCTACAGTTGAGGGTCTAGGGATTATAAGTTCTAAACTGTTATAGTATGGAAATTGAGTATCTGGAACTGTAGGCTAACCTGATATTGTGGGTTAACTTTGTGCTTGAATTATAGTACAGGATTGGGTGAATATCCTTCTTGTACTCCTGAACTTAGATTACCCAATTCTTGTTCTGTTTTGGAAGCCTACTAAGCATGGAAATCGGTTAGAATAATGATTAACAGGTTAAGAATACAGGGTATGCATTGGATTAGTTGTATCAGTCCTATTAAGACTGAGTTTCACTTTGTATTAGAGATTTGAACTTTTATTTTGAAATCTGTTAGCAGTAGGTGATTGCTCAGGAAGCAGATAACTGTCCTAGTACAGGACTGTATTGTAACCTCCCATTGTGGAACTGTAATCTGCCATTGAACCTATAAGACTGATAGCAAGAACCTAAGTGTCTCAGGAATCAGGAAATTTGAGGGTTCAGTTCATCTCAGGAAAACCTGAGAATACACATGCAGTAGAATAGTGTTAAGGAAGTTAGGACTGAACTGGAAAGAGAATGGAAGTTGGACTGTTTGATTATACAAAGGACTGGTGTATATCAGTCTTTAACATGACTGATAGAGTCCTGAGTTAAATATGGATATATCAACTTGTATAGATTAGGTATTGCCCTGCTGATTGGGCTGAGGCAGGATTTCAAGGACTGGTGGCTGTGAATAACACCCTGAACTAATAGATAAGAAATTTGAACCTAGTACTAGACTGTTCAGTGTTTTAGAGACTGAATACAGTATAGAGAGATATCTGGACATCTATGGACTGTCAGGGTGCAGGACATATTAGGTAGGGACTGTTTGATGCTAAGGATGGAACCCAACTAGTCTTTACCCTGAGATAACATATGGACACCTAACAGTTGGCTTAGAATTTTGGTTGTGGCCACATGGGTTTTGTGTATGACAAATTTAGTAATCAAAGGCCTTGATAGAACCTAGTAGGAGAAATCCTTAACTATTTCATTTGTCTAAGTACTAGATTAGGTAATTATATATAAGGAAGTTATGGAAGAGATAAGTTTAATTTTAAAACCAAGTTGTTAAGTGAACTTTTAGACTAGGATTATTTTACCTACATTGTAGACTTATCTTTTGTAAAATCATTATACAGGAGGACATCCAGTTTCTTTGGTTACCTGTACTTTCCTGGAGCCAGGCAAGTACACTCTACGGTTTTGTACTTTTCATTATATATCATGTGCTTCCTTGAGTGACACAATTACAACACGTCATGTTCTTTCTGGTGCTCTTGTTCTCTTGTGCTTATTACTTGTATCTGGGGAGGGAATATATGCTATCTATGTGACCAATCCCAAGTAACAACTCAGGTGTGTTTTAGCTTAGACCCCGCATCGTGCACGCGGGTCCTAAGTCACCATTCATGTGCTTTCAGGTGCTTTCAGGTGCTTTCAGGTGCTTACCCTAGCCGGTCACATATTTAGTTATATTTCAAATGTAGTACACACATGTTCAGGAGATTACCTTGCACTTATTTCCTGTAGTTCCATGATATCATGTTCTTTCAGGTGCTTTCAAATCATGTTCTTTCATGTTCTTACATTCATGTTCTTTCATGTATTTTACCCTGTTCTTCATGTACCTATTCACCTATATTTTCCTGTACTTTCCATGTTCCTTTGTACTTTTATATCATGATGTCTTGTTCATTACCTAGAATTGTACTTGCTCCGCTCCTGAATAGGATATGTTGCAGGTGAGATAGAGGCTTTGTGTGACACATACTATGGACAGGATACTGCTTTCCCTACTGAGCCAGCTGGAGCTGTTTGTGACCTAGAGGCTGCAGAGGCCTAGTACTTCATTAGTTTTCCATTATCTTTCCATGTATTGAGACTAGCAGACTCTTTCATTAGTTGAAATGTAATAAATTCAGTTATTGTACTCTTTACTCTGGTTGGGACACATTATATAGATGCTGTGATTCTATACTTTCATGTTTATCTGGTTAGTTTCCCTAGCTTGGTACAGCTTACTTCATTGTGTCTAACAATGAAGGCTGGGCGTGTCGGACTCGTGTCCGATTATTCGGGAGCGGGTCGTGACAATCACCACCGGATTTTTCCCCTCCGACGATTCCACCTCGGCACACCACTGTCATCAACCAACGCCACCACCATCCATGTTTCCGGCAAACCCCGCCACTCCGTACCACCACCATCATCCGGCCATACAACCGACCGTCTCGCCGAAAAAACCCCAATCTCCCCCACAATTTCGGCCAGCTTAAAATCAAAGTCCAGCCACCACCCGTCGGGGCAACACTACCGTGTTCGCCACCACCATCAACACCCATCACCACCACCGCCTCCATCAAAACCAAACCCCCAAATAAATAAATAAAAAATCTAACCTGACCAGCCGCCGGTTGCGCCGCCCTCGCCGCGCCGCCACGGCGACCACGACAGCGCTGCCGCACCTCTTTCGCTTCCCGAACCCCACAGAGCAGCGCCCGGTGAACTCCTCCTCATCACCGCACCGCCGCGCCACGAACTCGCGCCGGCCTCCGCCGGAGCGTGCCGCCCAGATCTACACGATCTCCGCCACCGCACGCCAGCCTCCGGAGCTCCGCACCGCGCCACCCCGGCGCCGCCTCATCCCAGCCGCCTCCTCCGCCTCGCGTGCCCCGCGCCAGCGATCGCCGGAAGCCCACACGGCCGCCGTCGTGTCTTCTTCTCAGCCGCGTCCCTAAAATCGACCAGCAGGAACCACCAACGCCGGCGCCTGACCCCTGAGCTCCACCGACCCCTCTTCCTTGGTAAGAACCCCTCTCTTCTCTCCACTCCTCTCTCTCTCTCACCTTCCCGCACTCTTCTCTCTCTTACAGATGAAATTGGGGGGGGGAATGGCTATACAGGTTTTGTGTGGGTTAATTATTTATATATTATTTTTATTATTATTATAACTATTATTATTATAATCATTATTATTAATGCTATTGTTATCATTATTATTTTTATTATTATTATTATTATTATTATTATTATTATTATTATCATCATTATTATTATTAATACCTTTGTTATATTTATTATTATTGAAATTATTATAATTATTATCATAGAATTATTAGTATATTTTATTTTTGTGGAAATATCTATGAGTACGGATATTAGATATGTTGCCATTGTTATTATTAGTGATATATATATATATATATATATATATATATATATATATATATATATATATATATATATATATATATATATATATATATATATATATATATTATACAATAAATTGCTAGTTTTTCCAAATACTTATTTTGATTCACCATAGAGATTTCTATCATTAAAATTTTAGTTGCCCTAAAATTATTTTTCCTAAAAAAAATTTATCTAAATATTTCGGTAACAAGATATGGTTTTCTAGCAAAACTTTATCATTGCAAACTTAGAAATTTGGCCTAAATTAATTTTTGCATATTTTCAAAAATGTATCGAAAACTATTTTAATCAGTAAATATATTTTCCTTATTATAAATATTTTCTAAAATTATATAATTTATTTATCTAATTACCATCGATTATCCCTGCCCGTGACCAAGCCTATATCCCTGTTCCCTCACCATTTTCGTACCTCTTTATGTCGTCCCTCAGCTAATTTGATTATTCTGGACCCGATTGAACAGCCTGTGCCATCGTCGGAGACCAACATGCGCAATTGTTATATCGAAGTCAAATTTGTGCTACCTTGATCATCACACCAGGCGATACACCAGGCAAGACACCTTGCCTTTACTGTTTAATTTCTTACTCAATATCATGCATGCTTTTTCTTTATATTGTTCTTTCAAAACTATATATAGATGCAAATTATTATACTTTATGTAATTGACTTAGAGTTAAGGGACCACCGTATGTTTAGTGCATCTCATAAACTGTCACGATGTGCCACGGATTGTGTGTGAGTTGTGAGTCGCATATAGATGCGGACTTGCGTGCTAACTGATCATTGGTGCGTACGGGCCGTGCGTTAGGATATAACTACTAACTGATCATTGGTGCGTACGGGCCGTGCAATTCACATAGAATGGTTAGGAGCCTTTACTCATGCATACTTTTCTGTTGAGCTTTTATTATTCAGTTTATTAGCATGATATTATGTGTCTTGTTACGTCCCTCTGAGGACCTGGTGATCTCTCCAAGTGTGTTTCATGATTTCTTGCAGGTGCGCTAGCTAAGGCCATGTCTTCCTTTCTTCGTGATGATTGCTGTTGGACTCGCCATTGCTCTCGCTTGCTAAAATTCTTTCCTTGTATACTTTTTCTTATTTTGAAAGTTGGTAGTGGACTTTGTCTTCGCCCAACGATTGTACCATAGCTATTCAAGTTGATCCTATCTTTATTTTATTATATATTTGCGGATGAGATTTAGCATGTCTTGGCTCTCTACATTTTACAGCTTATGTATACATACGAGCCGTATATTTACTCGTATGTATACAGCTGGCATGATACGTTTCTAGTCCTACTATTTTGGGACTGGGGCGTTACACAAGGAGTCTTCGGTGGTCTCCGTATGGTTGTCTCTTTCTGGATTTTTATTTATCCTCTTTGCGAAAGAAGCCCTTTTTCTTCTTGTGTAATGCGTCGGCTCCCCGATTGTGATCGACCGTGCTACTACGGTTGTATCCAGACCTAGTCGAGCGCGAGTACTCGCGGACCTTGACATCAGCCGTAATGCCCCACCACAGATCAGAATAAAACTTGCCCGATGACAACAACATCTGGCAAGACATTGTATATGAAGATCGTCCTTTATTTTTATAGTGGATGCCCACATCGAGGTCATGTGGTTGGAGGTTGCCCGCGGGCCCACCCAGCGGAAGCATAGAGGCCCCTTCCCTCCTTGGTGGAGGTTGGATCTCCCCTTGTTGTAGTGGAGCCTCTGGGCAGCGGCCTCTCGCCCCCTCAACCCCATTCCTAAACACCCCCTCATGATCCTCTGCTCCCCTCCCTTGGTCTGCTCAGGCCCCCCTGTGTCCCACCATATAGACCCCCCTCGCCCCTTTCGACCATCTTCCATCGTCCTCCGCCTCTACCTCCTCCGCCCAGGCCTTTCATCTTCTCAGCTCTCCGCCACACAGTCGTCGGGCTTCGCTCCTAACCCCCTCCCTTCTTATCTCCTGGAATCTGCATCGAAATCTCTTCCCTACTCCAAGACTGCGTTGGTGTCGGAAATCGCTCCCAACTCCTCTCTGTCAAGGTTCGGCTCTGCCGATGTTGTGCCAAAGGTGCCCTCTTGCTCCGCAGCTGGACCCCCGGGCCGTAGCCTCCCCGCAGGTACTGAGCACGATCTAGTTCCTCCTTCCTCAGGTAAGGTGCAGGTTGCCTCAGAGTCTGCTGCTCGGACTCAGTATGATGGATCGGGGGTGCTTGTTGCACCGGCAACCCCTGACAGTGTGGTTCCCCGGGTTGCATATGTCGGTTTGGGTGAGCGAGTTTTGTCCACACTGAGGGACACTTCTAAGTGTCCCATGATTCAACAGGATAGGTCTGTCAGGGTCGGCGGGGAGTGTGAGGACGGCAAGTCAGGCCAGCAGTATCAGGTTGCACAGATTGTTTCTACGCTGGATCTGGACGTTATCATGGGGCCCAAGGACAAGGAGTCATCCCGAAAGGTTGAAAATTTTCGGATGGTTAAGTACCCCCGTCGGATTATTCCACAGAAGATCATAAATCTTTGGTCCGCCTCTATGATCAAGGCTTGATATTTGGCTTTTGGCTTTTGGGTTTTGGCTTCCTTGACTAAATTTGCTCTTTGTAGTGCTCAGTGTAGTGCCTTGTCAAGCACTCAGATGTATCAACTCCTTTCTTATTCCAATAAAAATTTCTTTTTGCTAATATATATATATATATATATATATATATATATATATAAAAGATTTTTATTCTAATTTGGCCTCCCATCAAATTAGATTTATATCCGGTATCTAGTTACACATTATTTCTATGACAAATATACTCTCAAGTCAATCTTTCAAATAGCCCATTTTAATTTGACTTAATTACTTAGATAACACAATACAATTAATTTTACATGTGTAGTCCCTAATACTTGAATAATTCTAACATTTTAAATCACAAAGTGGTCATTTAGTTTGGATATTCAGATTGTATTGACTATTTCCAAAGGGTTCAAACTCTTTCTACTAAATAGGAACAAACAACCATAAACAATTTCTTAAAATAATCAAAGTAATTTGTTTCTTGGGAAGAGAGTGGCTTTGCTTATGTAACACCTTCTTCAGCAATGTTGTTGCGATGATGTAACAACGCCATACAATTTTGGATGAACTTTCTATAGCATCGGGAAAGTCCCAAGACCCAACGCAAACCTCTCGAGGTAGACTGTGGTACTACGTTGGGGCCAGTGCAAAATGCACTCAGGTCTCGTTTGGTTACCAGAATTTGAGCTTGGGAAAAAAAAAGTGATTCCTTTCCTATGTTTGGGAGCCAAAGAAAAGTTGTTAGAAAGAAAAAATAATTTTCAAGAGGTAGAAAAATAGGAGAAAAAGTGGTTCCTCCCATTTATCTAAAGAATCACTTTTCCTCCAACTTTTCCGCATTTATTACAAAAAGTTTTGACCAAAATATTCATGTTCATAATATTATTTACCATTTTTATCCATAATATCTTTTAGACAAAAATATTTCTAAGTAATAATTATTTTTATTAGCACGAGGGTATTTTTGAAAAATTGACTTGATTTTGTTTTCTTTTCTTACAAACACCAAACACTATAATAAAAATTAAAGATATATTCAGGCTATAATTCCGATCTTTCCAAACACCGGAAAAAAAAGTTTATAAGAATTATAATTTCCTCAAGGAAAAAAAAATACCAAGGAATCAGTTTTTTTTTCTTTCCTTTCCTTTCCTTTCCATTCCACGAACGAAACGAGGCCTCAATTCATTTGGAGTCTCCCAGCAACACCAAATTACATTTGTGGCCCTAGTAGTGAACTTGTAGTAAAGGCGCAACAAGTCGACGAAGAGACCAGTTTCTCTTAGAAATAAGATGGATCGCTCCAAGAAGAACCCAAATAAACATGGGAGATGAGAGAGATTGTCTGGATAGCATGCATTTAAATACCCGGGCTGGGGCGGAAGTGTTGTTGATTCACAGGAATGGCGGAATTTTCATCACAATAGTAACATAATATTCCTTAGGAATTTTTGACTTTCATCTCACTTATTAATATGATTTTGTACTTACATCCCACTTTCGTCACTAAAAATATTTTTCGTGACAAAATAAATACTTTTTGTGACAAAATAAATATTTTTTGTGACGAAAAGTGGGATGTAAGTCTAAAAAAAATAAAAAGAGGGATGTAAGTACAAATTCATATTAACAAGTGGGATGTAAGTCAAAAAATCCCTATTCCTCAATTCCCCCCCCCCCCCCCCCCCCCCCCCCCCCCCCCCCCCCCCCGTCCCCTTTTTAAGAGAACATTAGGCTTTATTGAAAAGGAAGGAACATAAGCTCAAAGATGACGCCGGAAGATAGCCCGACGACCTACAAAAGTATATGTACCAGGCCAGATGCCTGGCCAAATAAAGAAAATCTATCCTCCCCGGAGGTTCCGGGGTAACAAAAGGAAATTAAAGCTATCCACTATGGTGTTTCCAGGGGTAAACAAAAGGTAAAGAAGAAACGAAACAAGAACTCCCCTAATGACCAGAGAGGCCCTTAAGCAGGGCGTTGCTGGCCTCAGATGGTAGTTCGGAGGTGTGGACGAAGATCTGATCAATTATGAATTCATGTGCCAGAGACGTCAGAGCTTTGGCCACGCCATTAGCAGTAGGAGGTATATGTACGATGGCGGTGTTCGAACCTATATATCAATTGTTGGATGTTGCGGATCTTGTATCTGAGAGCCCATGGAGGTTTGAATTTATTGGCCATGATGTTGGTAAGAAGGTTGGAGGATGTTTCGATTTCACTGTACTAGATATCGGACACATCCTACAAGCAAGCGTTTCGATAGCATGTCTGAAATTGACCGTAGCAAAAATGTTAGGCTAACCCATATGAGATAACCAATACTCGTCAAAGGAACACCAATCAATATAAAAATGTCAATCACATATAAAGACAACGTATATGGTCGGTGACTACGTTATCTTAACAAATTTTAATATATATAATTCAATAAATTATAAGATTGACAAAAACTAATGTACATTAAACATTTTAATTACAATTTGGAATCAATCAACCCTAGTAATTTTAACGAAGGCGGCGGGACTTCTCGATCAGATATGCTCTTTTCTGACTTGGATGACTAGCCCTAATACCTTTTCCTAAAATAAGAATAATATTAAACCTAAAATAGTCCATCTAATATATCTTGGATGACGAGTCCGAAGAGCAAAGTAAAGATATTTTTTTCTTAGATCTCACGTGGACAAGCAACCTGAATCCACCTTGTAATGTTCTTTTTGCCTCGTCCCTCAACCCCCTCAACCCATGTATATAGATGAGAAAACCTATTTTAGGTCATAATAGTATTCCCTAAATAAGAAATCCTAAAAGAAGAATCACATTACACCTAAAATAGTCCATGTAATATAAAATAGTCCACCTAATAGTATTTACTAATTAAGAAATCCTAAAATAAGAATCATATTACACCTAAAAAAAATTAGATCATAATAAAATATTCTAAATAAGAAACTCTAAAATAAAATTCTATTATACCGAAAATAGTCCAGCACAAATTATGTACGTCTATATCTAATTAAATCAAATATTTAACTAATTTTGCATTCCATAAATATGTTTTTAACAAATCCAGACATTACTCCAATAGATTAGGACATTCCCAATTAATGTGTCAATTCTATGTGCAAATTGTTTTACATTGGTGCCTAAAACCAAATGTCAAAATCCTACCATTTACAAAGAAGTTGCTTAAACATTAGATATAGAGTTGGATCGAAATTACTTTGCAAACAGCATAGAAAACATCAGAATTACTTCAAAAACAAACATAAAAAGTATCTGAATATGAGAAGCATAACTCCTTCACTACAAGTGTTCTACTTGTAACCGAGAGATGGAAATCAAAAAAACATATTTCATTCATTAAGAGAGAAAATTCATATCAGGAGTCTTTTATTCCATCTTGCGATGGTTAATTAGTCATCACCACAAACTGAATAATCAATCTACATATCCTTGGTTTTCCTGATTCAAAAGCTTGCGCGTACTGGGATCGTTGCGGCACATGTTAAGAGTACCCTTAAGAACAAGAGAGGAGTTCTGGTTGTCAAAAAGTAAGGTTGCGTGTGGTTCATTGTAATGTAATCGTAATCGTAATGGAATTGGATTTGTAATGTAATTGAGTTTGTAATGTAATGGAATTACAATTACATTACTATGTTTGGTTGAAACATGTAATCAAACCATGTAATGTAATGTTAATTGTATTCATGTGTTTGGTTTACCATGTAATGTAATTGAATTTTTAATTTAATATTTTTTTTAAAATACAACATAAAATTTAAAAAGTTGATCAATACAAAATTTCAAAAATTTAAAAAGAAAAAAGAAAAAAAAATTAAAAATAAATAATAAAAAAGGGGGAAATGGTTTGTTTTCTGCTAAAAAAAGACCAACGAAAAAAAAAGACAAAAAATAAAAAATACCAAAAATGACAAACGAACAAAACAGAAGGAAAAAAAAGCAAAAATGAAAAAGCGATAAAAAAGAAAAACGACAAAAAAAAAAGATCAAAAATGTGAAAACCATAAAAAGTGACCAATAATGATAAAAAAATGACTAAAAACAAAAAAATTGACAAAAAAAAACAATAAATGAAAGGGAAAAAAAGGACGAAAAACGACCAAAAACAAAAAAAAAGGACAAAAAATGAACAAAAAACGACAAAAAAAGAAAAAAAAAAATGACAAAAAACGATAAAAAGAGGAAAAAAAACGATAAAAAGGAACAGAAATGACAAAAAAACGAAAATACGAAAAAAGACCAAAAACAAGAGGGAA
Organism: Iris pallida; assembly: GCA_029216955.1. Classification (NCBI taxonomy): domain Eukaryota; kingdom Viridiplantae; phylum Streptophyta; class Magnoliopsida; order Asparagales; family Iridaceae; genus Iris; species Iris pallida. The sequence goes on from JANAVB010016195.1 coordinate 7,580,828, forward strand.
TTAAAACGAGCAAAAAACGACAAAAAGATTAAAAACTTGCAAAAAAAATCCAAAAACGACAAAAAAGGGAACAAAAACGACAAAAACAACAAACAAAAAGAAAAAACGAGCATAAACGACCAAAAAAATGAAAAAAGACCCCAAAAACGATAGAAGACGATAAAAACGTGAAAAATGGAAAAAAAAAAAAACGTACAAGATCGACAAAAATCGATAAATAACATGCAGAAATGGAAAAAAATGTGCAAAATCGACAAAAAACGTAAAAAATTGACCAAAAACGATAAAAAAAAGGCAAAAAATGAACAAAAACGACAAAAAAGGGCAAAAAAAAAAGGAAAAAAAAAAACGACAAAAAAAACAAGCAAAAACAACAAAAAAAACGAACAAAAATGACAAAAAAAAATGAACAAAAACGATAAAAAAGGACAAAAACAACAAAAAAAGGGACAATAACGACAAAAAAAAACAAACAAAAACAAACAAAAACGAACAAAAATGACAAAAAATGAAAAAAAAGGACAAACAATAAAAAAAAAGGACAAAAATGACAAAAAAATCGAACAAAAATGACAAAAACGAACAAAAATTACAAAAACCGAACAAAACAACAAAAAAAGACCAAAAACAAAAAAAAAGGACAAAAACGACAAAAAAAAACAAACAAAAACAACGAAAAACGAACAAAAACGACAAAAAAAACGACAAAAAAGGGACAAAAACAACAAAAAAAAGGACAAAAACGACAAAAAAACAAAAAAACCAAAAACGAACAAAAATGACAAAAAACGAACAAAAACGACAAAAAACGAACAAAAAAAGATAAAAATGACAAAAACCGAACAAAAATGAAAAAAAAACAAAATTACAAAAAACGAACAAAAACGACAAAAAACGAACAAAAAAGGACAAAAAACAACAAAAAAAATGACAAAAACGACAAAAAAAACAAACAATAACAACGAAAAACGAACAAAAATGACAAACAACGAACAAAAAACGACAAAAAACGGACAAAAACAACAAAAAACGACAAAAAAACAAACAAAAACAACAAAAAACGAACAAAAATGACAAAAAACGAACAAAACGACAAAAAATGGACAAAAACAACAAAAAAGGACAAAAACGAACAAAAAAAAACAAACAAAAACAACAAAAAACGAACAAAAATAACAAAAAAACGAACAAAAACGACAAAAAAACGACCAAAAACGAACAAAAACGACCAAAAACGACAAAAAACAAACAAAAACAACATAAAATGACCAAAAACGAACAAAAATGACAAAAAAACGAACAAAAACGACCAAAATCGAACAAAAATGACAAAAAAAACAACAAAAACAACAAAAAATGACCAAAAACGAACAAAATTACTAAATTATAGCATACCAACCTTCCGCTTAAGTTGTAATGTAATTGCGATTACATAGGTTTTATGATGTAATTGAGTTTAGAAGAAACTGATGTAATGTAATCAAATTTGTAATCGCGATTACATTACATCTAATTTTTTTGTCCAACCAAACACCCAAGTTAGATTGACAACGTAATGCCAATTACATTACGTTGTCCAATCCTGCAAACCAAACGGGCCCTAATTCCAGCAATATGGATAAAACTCATCCATATTAAGAAAGTTTGCGCAACATCGAAGGTGGTTCTCCGGTAACTTGTGGTTGCAGTACACTTCCTCATAGCAATCCGACGACCTGTCGTCTAGTCTCGACTTGCACTCTCAGTCACATTACTCTCCCGGCCGCCGTCGTCGTCCTTGGGCATGGCCCTCTCTGAGTTAGAATGACAGCGGGAAGCCGACGAGACCAGGAGGAGGAGCACCATTACAGGGATAACACAGTGGTACTTGGTGTTGTGAGACCGACCAGGGGGGGTAGGCGCCGGCGAGTTTCGGTGAGGATTTGTCATCACAAAGCTACAGGTAATGAAGAATATTGGGGGAAAAGAGAATTTTATTGATAGGGAACTATAGAGAGAAAAGGATTACACTAATTGGCAGAAAGGAAAGATAGCTGAAGAGAAGAATCAAGAGCAAATTCATTTTCGTCTTCCTTGGCTAATGGTCCCTTTATATGGGACTGACAGTTAGTTATAACCAACCTGCTGTACAAAATGCTGACTGGACAAAGGAATCAATTAGCTGAGCTGGCTGGCTCTTATTTAGTGGCTGATTGCTGACCTGTCTACTGCTGACCTGGACATGAAGGAATACTCTGGGAATAAATTCAAAAGTCTTGGACGGAAGAGAATAGAGTGAGCTATTATTTATGATATGAGAATGCAGCACCTATCAATTGTCCTCCCCTTAAATTGACCTTGTCTCAAGGTAAAAATGAGGGAAATCTCTAGTAAATTGCTCATAGGGGACCCATGTAGCAGAGCCTTGATCCCCCTCCTTCCATTGGACTAGTAAGTCCACTACTGCTCTCCCATTCCTCTTCACCAACCTCCTCTCCAGTACACAATCTGGTTCCAGAATTACCTCTTCCTGATGACTGGGAATCCCTGATTGAACATGAACTCTGGGGCTTATGTATTTCTTCAACTGGGACACATGAAAAACTGGATGAAGTTGGGCTTCACTAGGCAATTCAAGCCTATAGGCTACATTGCCTATCCTTGCTAGGATCAGATAGGGGCCATAATACTTTGGAGCAAGCTTCTGTGGTCTCCTATTTGCAAGAGAAATTTGTCTATAAGGTTGCACTTTGAGATACACCCAATCCCCTTCAGCAAATTCCCTATCAGTTCTGTGCTGATTAGTGAGCTTCTTCATTCTGTCTTGAGCCAATATCAAATTGTCAGCATTATCTCTCTGCACCAACAAGTCAACAACCTCCTTATCCTTAGCTAGATCAGGAACATATATCAATAGGTTGGAAGGAGTTCTTCCATAGACAGCTTCGAAAGGGGTAGTATTTGTAGATGTATGCCAATTGGTATTAAACCAATACTCTGCCCAGGACAGGAACCTACCCACTGTTTGGGCTTATGATTGCAAAAACATCTCAAATACCCCTCCACACTCCTGTTTGTAACCTCAGTCTGCACATCAGATTGAGGGTGATAGGCAGTGCTGTAATTGAGCTCTGTTCCCTGTAATTTGAACAGCTCTTTCCAGAAAGAACTTGTGAAGATGGCATCTCTGTCAGATACTATGGTCCTTGGCATCTCATGTAGCTTACAAACTCCATCCATAAAAATCTGAGCTATGGTGTTGGCAGTGTAAGGATGAGTTAAAGCAAAAAGATGAATGTATTTGGTTAGTCTATCTACTACTACTGTTGAGAGTCAATAAGGGACTTTTAGTCCCACATCGGAATATGTAGTATGTAGAGGAGCTAGACTCCCTATAAGTAGTGTAGTAGTCCATCAATAAAATTTATCCCACCATTATTTTCTACATGGTATCAGAGCCATAACCTCTCTCTCTCTCCTCCCCCACACAAAAAAAAAAAAAAAAAAAAAAAATTTCCCTGCCGAAGCCTCCCCTCCCCTGCCGAAGCCCCCCCCCCTCCCCTGCCGAAGCCCCCCCCCTCCCCTGCTGCCGAAGTCACTCCCCCCCCCCTCCCCTGCCGAAGCCCCCCCCCTCCCCTGCCGGAGACCCCCCCCTCCCTCCCCTGCCGCCGACCTCCACCCTGCCCTCCCACCAGACGCCCCCCTCCCCCCTCCCCTGCCGACGACCCCCCCCCTCATCCCACCCTGCCGGCCCCCCCTGACCCGACGACCCCCCCCTCCCTCTCCTCCACCAGCAGCCCCCCCCTCCTTCCCTAACCCTAACCCTAGCCGCCATGTCTACAAACCCTAACCCTAGCTAGCCACCTCTTTTATTTTCCAAAAAAAAAAAAAAAAAAAAAAACAGCGTCATTCGAATCATAAATAAGAAGGCTGTCAAATGATTTATTTGCACCTTCTATGATTCTTAGATTGCGCTGTTTGGAATAAACAAATGCTTTATTTGTTGTTCCTTCACATCAGGATTTATACAGAGACTGTTCATGTCTTCTCTGGTATCCTGACGTGTTCACTTTACATGCGCGCGCCGGTGCTGGTACAGATGATAGCGCATTCGTAAAGTCGAGGAAGACGTCGAAGACGACGACGACCAAGAAGCCGAAGACGACGACGACGACGCCGACGACGTTGGGAAACTGACGACGAAGAAGACGCCGAAAAAGACGAAGAAGACGACGAACAGGGTTAAACAGTTGAAGCAGCGATGGAAAAGATCAGTGGCAAACTGACAGCCGAAGAGATGAAGGCCTTGGTTGATGATATCTTATCAAAGAGATTAACCGAAGGAACCCCGCGTGTGGTCCATACTGATGTGGATCCGTCATCCTACAAAATGGGGAAGCTGGAGACGAAGTTGGACGGCACGTCTAACTACTTGAAGTGGTCGCGGCAGGCGATGCGGACGCTGAAGGGACGTGGATTGGTTGGCTATGTCAATGGCCAAACCAAGGCGCCAGCCGATCACTCCTCGAAGGAGTTTGCTGTTTGGGAGATTGTCAACAACGTAGTAGCTGGGTGGTTGACAGCCTCATTAACCGACCAGGTGTCGGGCAATGTAGAGGCGATGGAGGCTGCTGCTGATATATGGCAGACTTTAAAGGATATGTACTCAGGCTCGGGCAACCCTATGCGGGTCTTCCAACTGCAGGACGAACTCGATAGGGTGGCCCAGGACGAACGAACCATCTCTGAGTACGCAGCACTGTTGAAGAAGTACTGGTCGGATCTGGATCACTATGATCCTCTTGGGATGGAAGATGCACAGGTCGAACCAGCATTTGCGAAGTACTTTCAGACGTTCCTGGCTTATATTTCGCGGCAGCGTATGATGAAATTTCTGAAGGGGCTAAACCCTGTGTTTGAGCAGAGAAGGAATATTCTCCTATCCCAATCAACACTTCCGACCTTGGAAGAAGCTATCGCTGTCATGACACAGGAAGAAGCTCGCTTGAAGTTGATGCCCAACAAAGGCTCCTCTCAGGGGGAGCAAGCTGTGGTTGAAAAGTCTGCCCTTGCTGCATTCAATCAGCCTCCATCTGTAGGTGGTGTTTGCCACAATTGTGGTGACTCCGGCCATTACATCAGATTTTGTCCGAAACCCTTGCGGACTCAGTCTGGTGATCGCGGACGGGGTCGTGGAGGACGACGTGGTGGTAGAGGGGGATATGCTGGTAGAAGGGGAGGACACAAAGCAAATCTGGTGGAGGAAGGAGGAGGAAGTCAACTGGCCGAAATAACCCCGCTTGAGCGGGAATTCCTTGAGAAGTTGCGAGGCACTAAGATGGGTTCGCCCGACAGTCCTGGGGCGTCCTCTACCTCGGGGGACCATATCACTTGCTTTGCCCAAACCAGCACAGGTATACCTGCACGTGCTCTTGCGTCTGTCCATCAGCCAGGCTGGATTATGGACTCTGGGGCATCCCGCCATGTCACGGGGTCCCGTGGTGAGTTTCAGGACTATACTCACCTACCGTTGCCGGAGAGTATTCAGACTGCTGATGGTACCTCCAGACCAGTACTGGGTAAAGGTACTGTCGCATGCACCCTTCCATCACTCTCACTGATGTCTTACATGCTCCGTCTTTTCCTGTCAATCTTCTCTCTATTAGTGCCATTATCCATGATCTTAACTGCACTGTTTCCTTTGACATTCCCACGGTGACTTTTCAGGAGAAGGGGACAGGACGACGACTTGGGACTGGCACATGGCATAAAGGGTTGTGGTACTTGGACAGGACTGGACTGGACAAAGCATTGGCATCTCTTGTAGCGGGCACACAACCGGAAGTTTCACGACGTAGTGTAGAAGACGAACTGCTACTCCACCACCAGCGTGTCGGCCATTCTTCTTTTCAAGTTATTAGTCGAATGTATCCGTCCTTATATCAAAGGGCGAATAAGGAAAAGTTATTTTGTAATGCTTGTGAGTTGGGGAAGCATACCAGAAGCTCGTATGTGAGCTCGGGCAATAAGAGTTCAGCTGCCTTTGACATGATACATTCGGACGTATGGGGCCCTTGTCCTACAATCGGTATTAACGGTTTTCGATGGTTCGTCACTTTTATTGACTGTTATACCCGGGTAACATGGGTTTACCTTATGAAGAATAAAAGTGATGTCCTTGAAGCTTTTTGGGATTTTCATCGCCGAGTGGAAACACAATATGGCGCTAAAATTAAGTGTTTCCGGTCTGACAATGGAACGGAGTATACGAATAAGAGGGTTGCTGAGTATTTTTCCACTCATGGAATACTACATCAAACTTCGTGTGCTTATACGCCGGCACAAAATGGTATAGCCGAACGGAAGAACAGACATCTGCTGGAGGTTGCACGGACGATGATGCTAGCTATGAATGTCCCGAAACACTTATGGGGGCAGGCTGTATTGACGGCCTCCTATCTCATCAACAGAATGCTATCTCAAGTCTTAGACTGGAAGACACCGTTGGAGATGCTTACTGGGGCAACCACATACACTGTTCCTCCGAAAGTATTTGGGTGTGTGTGTTTTGTCCAAGATAATAGGCCAGGAGTTGGCAAACTGGATCCTCGAGCAGTTAAATGTGTATTTGTCGGTTACACGGCAACTCAGAAGGGATATGCCTGTTGGAGCCCAGTTGAGCGGAAGATGTTCGTAAGCATGGACGTTACATTCAGAGAGCTGGAACCATACTATGGTTCGGATGAAGGTTCAGCATTTGGTGACACACCTAACACAGAGGGTGTTAGATGTGAGGGGGAGATAATAAGCCCAAATGTGGTAGTCGGATCAGTCCCGTGTCCGGTCATAGAAAACTGGACGAAAGGGGGAGGAGAAAGCAGTGACTCCGATACAGAGAATGAAGAAGATACATATATTACGCAGGGGGAGCAGCAGACAAAGAAAAAGGAGCTCCAGCAGACAAGGAAAAAGGAACTCCAAGTCTACAGAAGGAGACAGCAGAAGTCCAGTACTGTGCCTGTGCCGTGCCCTGTGCCTACCGTACCAAGTCCCTCGTCTACTCCTGCCCCAACTCTTGAAGATGTTGCCTCCGCCCTGAATCACTCTGATTCCGATGCGGACCTCTCTGACTCGGATGGTACGATCCCTTCACCACCTATTGCTCCCGTAAGGAGATCTTCTCGCAGCAATGCGGGTAAACCTCCTAGTCGTTTTGATGATTATGAACATGACATTGCCAATTACTTATCTTATTCTAACATTTCTTCGAATTATTGAGCCTTTATTGCATCATTAGACTCTACTTTGTTGCCCAAGTGTTGGCAGGAAGCAAAGAAAGATCCAAGGTGGAAAGCTGCAATGATGGAAGAACTTGGGGCACTGGAGAAAAATAAGACATGGGAGCTGGTTCCATTACCCAAAGGGAAGAAAGCCGTGGGGTGCAAATGGGTGTACACAGTGAAGGAGATGCCAGAAGGAAAAGTAGAGCGGTACAAGGCGAGGTTGGTTGCAAAAGGATTCACACAGTCATATGGCATAGACTATGATGAGACGTTTGCCCCATTAGCAAAAATGAGCACCGTAAGAACTCTGGTCTCCATTGCAGCCAACTATGGGTGGAAGCTATACCAGCTGGATGTGAAGAATGCCTTTCTTCATGGGGACCTGCAAGAGGAGGTATACATGGAACTCCCGCCAGGATGCTATGCGACGGAATCAGAAGGAGGGACGTCGCATGGAAAGGTGTGTAAACTGAAGAAGTCGTTATACGGGCTCAAGCAGTCTCCTCGAGCCTGGTTTGACAGATTCAGAAAGGCTGTTACGGGCATGGGATACCGTCAAACAAATGCAGACCATACGGTCTTCCTCCAGCATGCAAGAGGCCACATCACTATACTTGCTGTATATGTGGATGATATAGTGATCACAGGTGATGATGAAGTCGAGATCGCTAAGCTGAAGTCAAAACTCGCGAAGGAGTTTGAGGTGAAGGACTTAGGAGCGATGAGGTACTTTCTAGGTATCGAAGTGTGTGAGGAAGAACAGGGAATTGTTCTCTCACAAAGAAAGTACGTACTAGATCTGCTGAAGGAGACAGGGATGCTGGAATGCAGAGCAGCCGTCACTTCCATTGACCAGAAGTGCAAATTGGGAGCAGAAGCAGGAGAGTCTGTTGATCGTGAAAGGTATCAAAGGCTTGTAGGAAGGTTGATTTATCTGGGACACACTCGCCCTGATATTTCATTTGCGGTGAGTGTAGTGAGTCGCTACATGCATGATCCAAGAACGGGTCATATGGACGCAATATTTCAGATCTTGAGATATCTGAAAGGAACGCCGGGAAAGGGGCTATGGTTCAAGAAGAATGGACGCATAGAATTTGAGGGATACTGTGATGCAGACTGGGCGAGCTGCATAGACGACAGAAGGTCTACCACAGGATACTGTGTTTTTGTAGGAGGAAATCTGGTCTCATGGAGAAGCAAGAAACAGTCTGTGGTAGCACGGTCGACAGCTGAAGCAGAATACAGAGCAATGGCTCTGGGAGTGTCAGAGTTGCTATGGGTGAAAGCATTGCTGACAGAGTTGAAGCTGGATAAGGGAGCACCATTGCGTCTTCTGAGCGATAGTCAAGCTGCAATAAGTATAGCTAACAATCCAGTCCAGCACGACAGAACGAAGCACATCGAGATTGATCGATTCTTCATCAAGGAGAAGCTGGAACAAGGGATACTGAAGATTGACCATGTCCGCTCAGAAGAACAAGTTGCAGACTGTCTGACTAAGGGTATTAGTTCATTAAGTCTGTCGAAGCTATGTAACAAGATGGGGATGATCAATATCTATCGCCCATCTTGAGGGGGAGTGTTGAGAGTCAATAAGGGACTTTTAGTCCCACATCGGAATATGTAGTATGTAGAGGAGCTAGACTCCCTATAAGTAGTGTAGTAGTCCATCAATAAAATTTATCCCACCATTATTTTCTACAACTACCAAGATAGAAGTTTTCTGATAGCTAGTAGGTAGGCCTTCAATGAAGTCCATTGATAGGTCCTCCCAAATTCTCTCAGAAATAGGGAGAGGCTGGAGGAGTCCTACAGGAGACACATGTTCACTCTTGTTCCTCTGACACACTTCACAGCTTCTGTAGTGTTTTGCTAGTACCTGAGTGGCCTCCTGCCAAGGAGTCATGATGCTCCTTCATCATGGTCATGGCAAACTGGGATTGGGGGTCCACCAATAGTCTTGATTTGTGGTACAACATGCCATCCAAGAGTGAATATTTGTTAGTATTCAACTTGCCTTCTGCCCATTTAGCCAATTTCCTCTGGTAGTAATTTGAAGAACTCATTTGCTGCTTGACTTGCTGAATCTAGTCTGCATTAACCCAAGTAATAGCCTCCAGTTGAGCCTCTCCTCTTCTAGATAACCCATCAGCAGCTTTGTTTTCTATACCCTTCTTGTACTCCACTTGATAGTTGTAGCTATACAACTTCATCACCCATTTGTACTGGGCATCTGTACACAATTTTTGCTCTAGCATGAACTTGAGAGCCTTGTGGTTTGTTCTGATGATGAACCTTCTTCCCCACAAATACTGTCTCCACTTCTTAATAGCCAACAAAATAGCTAGCATCTCCTGTTCATAGTTGGATAATGTTTTTTTATCTTCCTTGGAGAGCTTGACTTAGGTAGGCAATTGGTCTTCCTTCTTGCATTAAGACAGCACCAATCCCCTCTTGAGAAGCATCACACTCAAGTGTAAACTCCTTAGTGAAGTCTGGCATCCTCAGAACAGGTGGCTGTGTTAGGGCCTTTTTCAGTTCTTCAAATAATTTTTTAGCTGGATCCCCCCACTTAAAAGCATTCTTCTTCAGTAGGACAGTCATGGGAGCAGCCTTTATGCCATATTCTTTGATGAATCTTATATAGTACCCAGTAAGGCCTAGAAAACCCCTCAGTTCTCTAATGCTTTTGGGTGGAGGCCATTGGAGAATGGCTTGTATCTTGTCTGTGTCAACTTCTACTCCCTGCCTTGAGATTATGTGCCCCAGGTATCCTACTTGCTGTTGGAAGAAGGAACACTTGCTCTGTTTAACCTTGAGTTGGTGATCATCTAGCCTTTGTAAAACCTTCTCCAAATGTGGTAAGTGTGTGGAATATTGGTCACTGTACACTAATATATCATCAAAGAACACCAAGACAAACATCCTGAGATAGTCTTTAAAGATAGAATTCATGAGAGCCTGAAAGGTGGATGGGGCATTGGTTAGCCCAAAAGGCATGACCAAGAACTCATAGTGACCTTCATGTGTTCTGAAGGCTATCTTATGTGTGTCTTCTAAGTGCATTCTGACTTGATGGTAGCCTGCTCTAAGGTCCAACTTGGAGAAATAAAGGGCTCCATTGAGTTCATCAAATAAATCTTCAATAAAGGGAATTGGAAACTTATCTTTGATAGTATTGTGGTTGAGAGCTCTATAATCACTACCAAAATAAGTCATATCAGCAACGAGTTTAGCGACGCTTAATGAAAACGTCGCTATTATTTGGAAATTTAGCGACGTATAATTTTTACGTCGCTGGACGTCACTACTACCGACGTTCAGCGACGTATTACGACTAATTTTTTTATAACAAAATTTTACGTCGCCCAAAAGTCGGTAAACGTCGCTATTGTTTTACTATTAGCGACGTTTTTGCGACACTAGAATACGACGTCGCTATATTTTAGAATATAGCGACGTTCAGCGACGTCTTTCACTGACGTCGGTAAATCTTTTCCATTAACCCGATCGGGTTTTCCTTTCCCCCCATTCTCACACGAAAATTTCCCAAAAAATTTGTTTTCCCCCCATTCTCCGCCGTCGCCCAGCCTCCTCCTCCACCGCCTCTTCGAGCTCCTCCTCCTCCTCCACCGCTCCTTCTCCTCCACCGACCTCCTCCTCCTACTCCTCCTCTGCCGACCGGCCTCCTCCTCCTTCTCCTCGTTGCTGCGTGCTCCTCCTCCTCCTCTCCGAGCTCCTCCACCGACCCCTCCTCCTCCTCCACCGCGAGCTCCTCCTCCTCCTCCTCCTACTCGGCTATCCCAAGATCCCCTCCTCCTCCAACCGAGCTCCTCCACCGAGTTCCTCCTCCTCCAACCGCCTACACGCGCCGCGAAGCTCCTCCACCGCGAGCTCCTTCTCCTCCTCCTCTCGGCCACCCCCATCCTCTATCAGCCCCAAAGCTCAGGTAAACCCTAACCCGATATCTCTAGTAGCCATTTGACATGGACACGACACAGACACGAATACGACACGAACATATATAATATATGTGCTAATTCTCTTTGAGCAGTTATGTCATTTTGTAACATATATAATATAGGCTAGTTAGGGACTGGTTTAGGGGTGCTATGGGGTGGTTTGTGACAGCAAATAGCTGAGTTATAGGGACTGAAATGGGACACGTTTAAGGGGCCTATTAAGGACTGTTATGGGACAGTCTATGGGCTGTCATGAAGGCTGAATATAGGATAGGTTTGGGGATTATATGGACTGCTATGGGGCAGCTAAGGACAGCTATTATGGACTGGTTTTGGAGTGCTTATAGGCTGCTAAATGGGGGACTAGTTGGCTGTCAACCTTGGACTGGAATGGGGGTGTTAAATGGGTTGATATGGCTGATATGGTTGATCCCCTGCCCCCCCTCACTGCTATTAAATAGAAGTAAGTTACTGCTACTGCTGCTACTAAATAACAGTCCCCTTTGGGGACTGTTGAGTCTCCAGAGATCAGTCCCCTGGGTGGGGACTGATATACTCCAATGCTGCTGTTCACAGCAGTGAAGTCCCTCCTTTTCACTCCATCAGTCACTCCCTCTAATCCCTCACTCTCTCTAACTCTATATATACACACACTACACAAAACCAAAACCCCACACTCTCAATCCTCCCTCTCTAACAAATACACATACACTCACAATATCAACCAATTCCAACTCTAATTCACCACCCCATTGGCCGAACTCTCACCCAACATGAACACAAATGTAAACACACATAATATCACATATATATACATATATATAAGCCACAAATATATATACATATATATATAGAGAGAGAATAACATATATATAACCATTGATATATATATACATATACATATAGTTAAATAATATGATACAATATGATAAATAGAAAAACACATCTCTAAACCAATAGAAATCTGAAATTTAATATCTAAATAACATTTAAACAATATATATTAAATCTATTGGGATGGATGTATCACTTTCCCCCTTAATTTCCCTTCCATTGGGAATCATTTTCCTTTCCTCCTCAATTTCTTTGGCATCCCAACATAGGAAAGTAATCACTTTCCTTTCCCAATATACATGATTAGAAATGATATTCCAAATTGAAGATACCTGAATATTTTAGTTAACCATAGTGAATATATATATGAAATTCTTAAGAAAGAACATACATACTAAGACTGAGATGAATTGAACTAGAAAGAAAACAAATTATTTTTTTAGTGAAAACTAAACTGAGAGAAACATGTATTTAAGTACTGTTCCCAACTTGAGATTTTGGAAACACTTGAAAAGGATTTCCCTTTTGAAAGTCTCATATGTAGTTATGTTTCTCTAAGAGAAGAGCCTTGTCCAACTTTGTACTAATTCTTTCTAAATCGAGTTAGTTATCCTTCTTCCTTCATGATTAAAGTTCGGTCATCATAGTCATGATTATGGATATCCGATATCTTAACCAAAGTGAAATATATCTGAAATGTTAATAACATACATCTTATGAATTAAGCAAGGAAGTAAACAAACACAAATGATCCGAGAAATTGTATACGAGCACATTGGACTTGGACACGAGCACATTGGACTTGGACACGATACATTAAACTTGGACTATTAATCTAACATATACTTCATAGGAATGGTCGATATTACCGATTTCGATATCGATACTCATAGGAATGGTATGTTACCGATTTCGATATCGATGCTCATAGGAATGGTCTGATACCGATTTCGATATCGATGCTCATAGGAATGGTCGATATGACCGATTTCAACATCGATACTCATAGGAATGGTGTGATGCTGATTTCGATATCGATACTCATAGGAATGGTCTGATACCGATTTCAATATCGATACTCATAGGAATGGTGTGATACCGATTTCGATATCGATACTAATAGGAATATCCTCAAATGCTTCCCTGCAGTAGGCAGTAAGGGCATTTCAAGTATATATTTCCTTACCTTATTGGTGTGATACTGATTTCGATATCGATACTAATAGGAATATCCTCAAATGCTATTACTTTCACAAGTGTTTCAACGATGTGCTTGTATCTATCTTACAGAATTATCCTCAAATGGATATGGAGCTGAATTACTATCTGCGGAATCGTTCGTGGATGTACAACCGTCATCCTGATGACATGTACGGTGTGCGGGATGAATTCATAGAGGGTGTACACCACTGCCTGTGCGGGATGAATTAACATGTCGCAAGATTGCTACAACCGTCTTATGGAGTTACTTATAGAAATATTGCCTGAGGGTGCGAAGTTGCCTAAAGACTTCTACCGGTCTAAGAGGATGGTTAGATCGCTCTGGATGGGATACAAAAAAATCGATGCCTATCGCAACGGATGCATGTTGTACTACAAAGACGACAAGGATGAAGACGCCTGCAGATTTTGTGGTATCGATTGCTACAAGGCATGTGGTAGAGGAAAGTCTGTCGGTGCCAGGAAGCCTACCTCTTCGATGCACTACTTGCCATTGACGCCACGGTTGCAGCGGTTGTTTATGGTGAAGGAAACTGCAGAAAACATGAGTTGACATAAGCGGGAACATACCGAAGGAGTGTTGGATCACCCATCTGATAGAGAAGCATGGAAGCACTTTGATCGAGAGTATCCAGATTTTGCTTCTGATCCGCGTAATGTCAGATTGGGTCTCTGCTCCGACGGTTTTACCCCATTCGGACTTTCGGGATCCCAGTATTCGTGTTGGCCTGTGATCGTCACCCCGTACAATCTACCACCTTGGATGTGCATGAAGACTCCGTATATGTTCCTCACCGTTATTATCCCAGGTCCGAACAATCCGAAAAGAAACATCGATGTGTATTTACAGCCATTGATTGGTGAGTTGAATCATCTGTGGGAAGTAGGTTCCAACACATACGATGTATCTAGAAAACAAAATTTCTAAATGCGGGCAGCACTTATGTGGACCATCAACGACTTTTCGGCCTATGGAATGTTATCTGGATTGAGCACGTATGGTCGTTTTTCATGTTCGTATTGCATGGACAGCACTAAGGCTTTCCGTTTGAAACACGGAGGCAAACCATGCTTCTTCGATTGTCATCGACAATTCCTGCCGAAGGATCATCCGTACCGGAGGAACATGAATACTTTTCGTGCTGGCGTTGTGGAGAAGGCTAATCCCCCGCCAAGGTGGCCCGAATACACGATATGGAAAGAGGTAAAAGATTTACCAAGAGCTATTGAGCAGCCTACTACGGGCTACAAGTGTGACGGATTTGGTCGTACTCATAACTGGACGAAGAGGAATATATTCTGGGATCTTCCATATTAGAGCACCAATCTGATTAGACATAACCTTGATATCATGCATATCGAGAAGAATGTGTTTGACAACATAATTAATACTGTAATGGACATAAAGGGGAAGATGAAAGTCAATCCAAAGGCTAGATTAGACTTGGAAGAAATATGTAGACGTCCTGCATTGCATTTGATAGAGGACGGGAAAGGGAAGTTGAAGCAGCCTAAGGTAATTTTCTCACTAGAAAAGGAGGATAAAGTGAGGCTTTGTAGGTGGATTCAAGGTCTGAAATTTTCAGATGGGTATGTTTTAAACTTGAGAAGATGCGTCGACCTCAAGGAGAACAAACTGACAGGTATGAAGAGCCATGATTGTCACGTATTCATGGAGCAGTTAATTCCGATTACATTTCGGGAATTCTTACCGCAGGCAGTTTGGGATCCATTGACGGAGCTTAGCATATTCTTCAGGGACTTTTGTTCTAAGAAATTGCTCGTTGATCATCTAGAAAAGCAAGAGAAGGACATTGCGGTAATACTGTGCAAGCTAGAGAGGGTGTTCCCTCCTGGATTCTTCGACTCTATGGAGCATTTGCCGATTCATCTTTCCTACGAGGCACGTATTGGTGGACCCGTCGAATATCGATGGATGTACCCGTTCGAGCGACATTTGAATCACCTAAAAAGAAAGGTGAAAAACAAAGCTCTAATCGAAAGTTCTATTTGTGAAGCCTATATTCTCGAAGAGATTACAAATTTCTGCCCCTCCTATTTCAAACCTTATGTTGCTACGAATAGAACGAGGGCTCCAAGAAACGACGACAGATATCAAAAATTTAATGATGGAATACTGAAAGTATTTAATGCGTCCAGAAAGCCTTCGGAGAAAATGAAGAAGAGATTTGAATGACGAAGAGCTAAGTAGGGGTGAGCATCGGTTCAGTTCGGTTCAAACTGAACCGAATATGTGAAAACCGAAATAACCGTAAACCGTATTTCTCAAAATCGAAAACCGAACTGTTTTTATAAAAACCGAACAAAACCGAACCGAATTAATTCGGTTCGGTTTTCGGTCGGTTCGGTTTCATGGACCAATGTGCATGGCCTTCAAGTTTTTAGCAAAATGAGCCTATTTAAATAAAAAAAATTTATAAAATATATGACATTATTGTATTTATGAATTGTTATATTATATAGAGTGAAATATATTAGTATATATAGATTGAGGGTAGATAGAGAGAGTGCTCAAAGAAGCACCGACATAGAATAGGAGAAGAGAGTGCGCTCAGTTAGGGATTAATAAACATTAGTATATGTATATTGTGGATAGTTTGATAAATTACTAAATCTAAATCGGTTTTTGGTTCAGTTTTTCGGATGAAGAACCGAAAACCGAACCGTTATTTCAAATTTTCAAAATTTTAAACCGTAAACCGAACCGATAACCGAACCGTTTGTCATATTTTGGTTCGGTTCGGTTCGGTTTTCGGTTTTCAACCGTTATATGCTCACCCCTAGAGCTAAGGGCTGCTCAGTTGTATGTATTACTCAATTGCGACGAGGATGAAGTGGAGAAGCTAGAGGGATAAGTAACTCAGGATGATGAGTTTACGTCATCTCAATGTAATAGTATAAGCTAATATTATTATACTAATCGGCGGTTGCTTCGTTGTTTTCTAGCACATATAATGATGAGTTGAGGCTGGTTAGACCCTTCCTAACAGACGAAGCATTAGAACAAGAAATGAGACGTCATTTTTCTTCTTGGTTGAGCGAATATGTAAGTAGCTCGATAATTACTGGCCTCTTCTAATGCAACTGCGCAATAAATAACTTATTATCTCTTCTTTGATATTCAGGTCGATCGTCTAATTTTACCCGAGATTGAATTAATTAGAACTCTTACCAAAGGACTAATTACTTTTGTTAAAATATGGCCAAGTTACTGTGTCAATGGCTTTCGGTTCAAGTCGACAAATGCTCCGATCAGAGACAGCTTCCTGGATCTTGATTCCACGAAAAATAGTTGTTTGTGTATCAAGTCTTCGAACTACAAAGACGTCGATCCAGGAAATAATTTCTTTGGCATCTTGCGAGAGATTGTGGAGTTGTTATATAATAATGGCAGAGAACCTACAAAGATCGTGTTGTTCAAGTGTGAATGGTTCGATGCGATTGAAAATCAAGGTTGGAAAATTGACAAGCCTGGTCTTGTGGATATAAACTACAAGCGTAGATATCAGGCTACGAACTGTTTGTCCTAGCAACTCAGGCTCAGCTCGTGTACTTCACAGCTTATCCGAGACGGGGAGCAACGAAGTCTGGCTGGTGGGCAGTATGCAAGACTAAAGCTAGAGATACTTTTGATGTTGACGAAAAAGCTTACCAGGAGGACGAGCTACCTCTTGTAACCAATATTGTCGATGTGGACTCCACGGAAGTTATGCATTACATGGCACATAATGTAGAAGATGTAGAATTATCCGAAGAGGAAGACGAAGCCGACGAAGGCGAAGATGAAAGTGAAGATAAGGAGGAAGAGGAAGATGAGGTTGAGGAAGACGAACAAGATGATTATTCTGAAGATGATTGAGAGAGATATACTTATCTGAACTTAGATGTTTCTTGTAGAATATATTATCTGGACTTAGATATTTATTGTAGGATGTATCATCATATGTTGTCTTGGTTATTATCTTGTCTTTGTTGTACTTTTATATTTCTAGTCTCTATTATTTGTTGTACTTTCATATTTCTAGTCTCTATTATTTGTTGTATTATCATATGCTGTTATCAGGTATGGCAGGTTGTCGCAGATCATTCCGAAAAGGGGGACGACGAGGTCATGATCCTTCGGTACTTCCTACAGGTACTGCTAGAGGACGGGATTTTCCTTTCAGTACCTCCTACTGGTACCGGCTCTGGATCCTCGTCGCCGATGACTCCTCTATATCGGACAGTAGCTGGGCCTGCTGGGACGATGTCACGTGGCATATCTCCTGGGACGAGTAGTTCCAGGCCTAATGAGAGTGCTCATCCGTCTAGCGTTCCTGCTGCTGATACGACGATGGAGACGGATGAGCAGATGGCGGAGGCTGCGCCGACGGCCGTGGCGGCTGCACCGACGGTCGAGGCGGCTGCGCCGACGGCCGACCAGCATCATACAGATGATGCGTGCGCACCTCCGGAGGAGAGGAGGATGGAGATCTGGGCCGACGGTACAAAGTAGGTGTTTTAGTTTATAATTTTTTTTCTATTTTTATTATAAATTAACTTTTTTCATGAATATAATATGTCTGTATAGATATCGTCCCCCAGAGGTACAGAGACGCCTAGGCCACATGCTGAGGCATAATTATGGTGGTCCATGGATTAACTAATCTGATGCTCCAGACGAAAGGAAGAACTACTGGTTTACGCGCTTCAAGGTTAAAATAGATTTGCTTTTAATATGAATCATATAATTAATTTATATTATATATAACTGATAAATATTTGGTTTGCGCTCTTCTAGGATATATTTTTCTATCCACCGTACCGGGCCGAGCTTATCGAGGGGATGTTTCCTGTCGTCGCTGCCAAGCTGATCCGCGATGCTATTAATGATCAGAAGGATCGTGATCGTGCCGGAAAGCCGATCCAAGGTTGGATCACCCCTAATCAGTGGAATGCGATGAAGGCTCGATTCGACGAGCCAAGGTACAAGGAGAAGTCGGAGAAGGCCAAGGCAGCTAGGCAACATGCCTCGAAGTGGTGCGGTGGGTCGATTCCGATGATGGAACATTTCTGTCGTCTGGTATGTCTTTCTCTTTTAGAAATATTATTTTAATGCAAAACAGATAAATTATTACTAAGATAATATATTTAATTACAGGTAAGGAAGGTCGGTAACGCCGACATGGTGACCGTCTTCCTGGCCACCCATCGGAAGGACGAAGGCCTTATTGACGAAAGGGCCGAGCAGACCTATGTAAGTATTACAATACGTTATCTTAATTTAATACTTCGTGTCAATTTTAATATAACTTAGTAAATATGTTGCAAATAAATATTCATGTAGTTAGTAATAATAAGTACAATAATTAGAAATTAGAAATTATAGAGTACTATCCATACTTTCTAGGCCAAGTATCAGAGGCTGCGAGAACGGGCGGCTGCTAGTGCACCTAATGCAGGAGAGGCCGGTACTTCCTTGCAGCCCACTCAAGCTCCGTCGGCGGACGAGCTGTGGATGACCGCCGCTGGTGGACTCCATAGGGGTACGTACTACGGTACGGGATCCTATGACACCCTAGTTGTGACCCAGTCCTCTAGGGCATCTTCTGCTAGTGTGCATGGTCCACAGCTGTCCCAGGAGTCTGCCCGAGTCCACCAGATGATGGAGTCTCTCCGTGACGACCTGCTACGACGGATCGAGGAGCAGTCTCAGCACCCTACGGACGATCCTATGCTGCTAGCACGATTGGATGCGCTCGACCGTAGCATTATGGAGCTTATGGAGACGACTGAGAGGACAGAGCGCAGCGTTGGAGGGTTAGAGCGCACGGTGACGGAGCTGCAGACAGCACAGGTTGTAGCACCCAGTTTCCCAAATGAGGGTAATTTTAAAATTTTATGTTTATAATTATTTTAATAATAATATTTAATTCATGATATGATTTTTGGTGATTTTAAATTATTTTAAAATTATTTAAATTAATGACTTGTGGTTTTGACGTTTTGCTAGTGAAACCCTAGAGACTGTTTGACCTAGAGACTAACCATGTGATTATGATATTTTAATGTCATTTTTGGCCTAAGAATATTTTTGCATTTGACCTCTTTGAATTATTTTGATATTATTTTATTATTTATGATATTGTTTTGGGGTTATTTGAGTCGGGTTCGAATTTCAACTCAATCCGACTTGAAACGGGGACCCGGGGTAGTTTGACTCTAGTAGGACCCACACACTAGTTAGGCATGGCCCACATGATATTAATTTTAGTCCACATGATAGAAATATTTTAGTTAGAGGTTAGACTAATTATTATGGATAAGGTTAGTGTGATTAGAGACTTTAGAATGACTAATTTAGCCCCAACCAATTAGCCCTTTCCTAATACTCATATAATAGGTTAGTGGGGGCATTTTGGACCTTACCATAATAGGACAAATAGCCCCATATGGCCAGCCACTTTGGGAGAGGATAGGCTCAAGTTCATTTCATTATTCTCATCCACACTCTCTCTTGTTCTTCCCCAAATTCCTAGAGAGCAATCCCTAGCAATTTTTCCACCAAATCCTTCCATTTTGCCACCAAATCTTCTTCTTTCCTTCTCCATTCTAGCCAAGGAGGAAGCTACCCAAGTTTGGAAGGATTCGGAGCTCGTTCGTGTCCTTTTGGAATCTCTACGTGTCGGTGTCGCTCCGGGAAGGCTTTTCTTCGATTCGATCTACCGGGAGGTATAAATCCCTTCTTCTTTTTATTTCCTCATACATATAGGTCTATTTTGAACCCATAGGAATGACCCCCATGGTTGTATCTCCATTTGTGTCCATTTCGTGTCCATTTGGAGGTCATAGGAGTGTCCTTTGTGTTGTGGTTGTGTCCATGTGGGAAAATCCTAAATTTGGACACACTATGTGTTGTTGTTATGTATGAATGAATTATTACATGTTTAATCTCATATTTTTGTATTGGAGATGTGTTCTATAGTGTCTCATATATATATTAGTGTAGAGAGTGAGTTCTTGATATATTATGTTATATATTTGTGTTCTTTTGTCTCAAACTACCCAAATCCGTCATGATTTTTATCCACGTTTTTAATTTTAGCCCTAACTTAGAAATGTCATAACTTCTAGCTCAAAGCTCGGTTTAATCTTCCGTTTTTTAGAAGAAGCGTATTGAAGTTAGCTTTCCAAAAACATATATTAATAGGCCTAATTCTTTATGTAACTTTCTGGAGAATTATTTGAGTGTCAGCTGTACGAAAGACAAACGCGTTCTCGGTATTTTCGCGATTCCGGGAGTTTCCGAAAACGAAAATGCGATTCGTTTGATGTTCGGAAAGCTAACACATAGATCTATAACATACTTTAATCTTAGTTTTTAATTCATGCTGAGATGGTACAGTATTGATTATTAGTAGGAGTTACTATTCGGCATATGCATTTTGTGCACCCTTGTGTGTAATATAATGTTCTATTTGATTTTTAACCCATGTTAATGTATATACATTATGTAATTAAATAGAGAATGCAAGCATGAGTAAATGGTTAAATAAATGATGTATGAGGTGTAAGTATCCTATCTAATGTATGCATGTATAAGTATGGCTTGTAATGAATATGTAGGTTCCATAGTATGTAATGTATGGTGCATATAGTAGTACAAGAGAATAAATGAATGATGAATGAATGCAAGCATGAATGTAATGTAATAATAGATGTAATATATGCAATATACAAGTTAATGAGATGTAATGTTCTATGTTAACACAAATCCTATATTACCTCATGTACCCCTTACACTATGTTGACACTATCACACTTGACACTTTGTTCACTTATACTTTGACACTCTTTGATATGTATTGACTATGTATGCCCATTTAACCCTCACTTGCCCCTTTGCCATGTTCACATACACACACATAGCCTCTTAAATAAGTATTTATGAATACAGTTAACTTAGCTATGTATGTATATTATATATATGTTAGCATATTGTGTTGTAATATATAAGTTTATATAACCATTTGAAATGCCATGATTATAGACCTAATGTTGAATACCAATATATGCATGTGTATATATGTGTAGACATATATAGCTTAAAGTAATAGATTACCTAGTGTATATCCAATGTAAATTCTTGCCTATTTGAGTATTGAATAATTGCATGCTATATAGAGTTGGGTGTATATTGGCTTGTATAGCCTTGTATTGATGTGTGCTTGCTAGGATAGTCTTGGTTAGGCCTAGTAAAACTTGCTGGGTTAGGACATGACCTAGTTTGACTAGTGCAGTTGATCAGAGTTGACCAAGGGTTGACTTTAGCCTAGTTTGACCTAGATTCATGTAGAATGCATTGTAGTGCTTTATATTACCCTTATGGACATGTTGTGACCTGTGCTGTTATAATTAGGAGCCAGACATCTCTTCTCAGACAGTATCTTTACCTTGGACATTCAGATATCAGGCGAGTACATTCTCTGATCATTTCATATCCTGCTTAGAATTATTTCCTGCAGTAGATTACTTTACTTATACTGTCACGATGGTCACACGAATTGGTACTATATGAATCCTTTTTTGAGATGTTATCCTTAGGGAGCATCGGGTACTACATGTTCTGTGCGTTTCACTTACATGACGTATCACTATGCTTCATTGGTTCTTTGATCACTTACGACATATACTCTTATGATCGTAGAGTCTTCCTGGATTCTTACACTGTTGGGTTATCCCCAGAATCCCCATTTATGGGACTTACACTGTTGGGTTACCCCCAGAATCCCCATTTATGGGACTTACACTGTTGGGTTACCCCCAAAATCCCAATTTATGGGACTACTATTTACCACCCTTCGGGGGCTACCACCCTTCGGGGGCTTACCACCCTTCGGGGGCTTACCACCCTTCGGGGGCTGTTACATAGCATCATATAACATAACCTGGCTGGATCCTTGTGTATTGATTGGGGGTACGGGAGAGTATTACATGTTCATATTGTACTCTGACTCACTAGTCACTGCTAGTTCTCTATGTATAGTAGATATTTCTATTACAGTTCTCTCTCTGTTTACATACTATTTTCCTTCAGTACCTGTATCTTATTTTACTGTATGATTATATTTTCTAACCTGCTATGATCTGTTGAGATGTACTGTACTCGCTCCAGTCCTGACTGGACCTGTTGATAAATTTTACAGATAGCCTGGAGGTGTCTGCTAGCCTAGAGGAGACACATTAGAGGATGTTTAGATAGTTATTTCATTTGTCTGGAGTTGTACTTGATTTGTGGATTACTGTATTTGAGTTTTGAGATGTATTCCTGGGTTTATGTATCTTAGACACTTAGACTTCTATCTCATGTATCTTTTTTGGATTTCATGATTTATCTATCATTATCATGCTCTGCCTTAGATGTGATTGAGACTATATCTGCTATGTCACCCCCATTCGGGGAGTATAACTGCTTAGCATTATATTGTTAGATGTTGTGACCTAGGACAACGTTCTACCGTCGACACTACGGCGTAGGCTGGGCGTTGTTACGTTCTCGTACCCAAACAGTGGGTGGGGGTCGTGACACATTTTTAGTGGTGGCCCATGCAGGTCGAGTTATGTAGTGGTATTCGAACTTGAGTACCACTACAGCCTGCAGTAGGATTAGGATATATTTTGAAGGTACTCAATCACAGTTAGGAACCCTTGAGAGATTCCTGGGACGACCGTTGAGAATCTTATTTTAACTTCGATTTGAAAACTCTATTTTTCCTTGATTGTTTTATCTTTATTTTCTGTTGTTGAATTTGATGGATTATTGTTGAATTTGGGTTTTATTTATTGATTTTGATGGAAGATTATTGAATTTTGAATCTTGACGATTAGCTGTAGCATCCGAGTTTGTATTTATATGATTGAAGGATTTTGTTCATTTTTGAGTTTGATGTTCGTTGATAAATTTGATTTAATTTTTGGGTATTCATTGTTGATTTAATTTAATTTTTGGCAAGATGAAATTATATGGGCTAGGTCATCTTTGTTATGGAATCTAGTCTTCTATAGTCACATTAGCCAGCATGGTGAGGACATATAGTCTGACTCTGGATATATTTCTCGGGTGTGGGAATTTAAGGTTTTGCAGCCAAGCTAGCGGCACCGCGAAAATGTTAAATACCATGATTCTAGAGATATGTGCATAAGTTAAGGGCTCTGTGATTATCGTAGCCTTGCTTACTAGTATGACGAGGATTTAGAGTACCATGATTGTGGATAGACGCATATGATTATCAGATTGTACCTTAAATATTTTTGAACATGTTTTCTCTACTTTGTTTCAGTCCTTAAAAAAAAAGGGAATTATTAATTGTTTTGTTTTGTTTTGCTTCTCATTATTTAGCTTAGGAGTAACTTTAGCTATTTTATAAACCTTTGTGTAACTTCTTCTATGAATTTCTTCTTAATACAATGAATCGATGATTTTGCTAGACTTTACCTTGGATTTGATATTTTAACTCTGGATTTCAAAATGGTTCCTTCTTTTAAACAGATAAGCAAAATAGATTTTATCGTTATTCCCTTCTTGCTATTATTCTTGTATTAAATAATAATAAATCGTCTTGATTACACCAATCACCTGTTTTACAATATTGGTAGGAATCTAATGTTGGTCTTGGTATAGAATCTGATTTTTATATTAGGACATGAGAATATATATATGAATATATATAGTGGATACTTTCCTGACACTTATGCATGCTACACTTGATTTCCACCTATCTAAATAAATATTATATGTCGTTGATGTTAAATTTTCAAAACCCCAATATTTCTGGTTTTCTGCTTTTCCAGTTTAAATTCGTAAGTTAAATATAAATTTTATGTTATTAGTTATGTTTACATCACTGCACATGTACGTCATACCTAGAGTTTCATTTTTTAAAAAAAAAATTTGTTGAGTTTTGTGTTTAAATTTGTCAAATCTGAGACAGTGTGCATATTAACCCTTAATACTGGATTTTAAATGTTAGTTCAAATTATTGTTTTAAATGTAATATTTAGAGCTGTGTACATTGTTGTTGTAGGGATATAATGTTAGGTTTCATATTCTTACATGATAGGTTGTGATAAACATTGAGTTGTTTTTGATGTTCAAATTTCTCCAAAATCCTGAAAACTGAATATATGTTAACATTTTCACATTGATTTCAAATGTTCAATTTCAGATTTAACATGTAATATTGAACTGTATGCGTAGATAAATGTATGAATAGTATGATAGGGTTTCATTTCTATCATGTTAGGATGTATTGGGACCATTGAGATTGGTTGCGATGTTCAAAACCCTAAAATCTGAAACTGTGTTATGTTAATATTGTACTGGTTTAAATGTTAGCATCTTTTCAGATTTTGTATATAAATGCTGAACTAAAACTGGGTTTAACCTTTCAATACTAAGCTATAACCCTGTACAAGGACACACACACCCTAACTTAGTATACACTGTCATGTAACCTAACCCTTTTTCCCCTCTATGTAATGATTATATATCTAGATAGATATATATAGAGCTTAGGCATACATGTTATAATATATAAAAACATAACTAAGTCTCTACCTTTATATATATATATATATATTGTTAGCCATGCAAGTTGTGATTAAATAGATTGTATATTGTAGATTGTTAACCCATATGCCATGATTAGTGTAACTTGATAGTTATTGTTTGAAATCCAAATCCTCATATACACTTTCATGTATATTCACGTACACACACGCCTACTATCTAACCATATGAACACGTCCCCATACACACAATGCTAGCTTTTTCCTCTCTAACGCTCTCTCTCTATATATATTGTGATTGGATTTCAATGCAAGTGATTTTCAATTCCTTAATTTTTGAATTTGATTTTCTGTACCTTTTTTTTGATAATTGGTAGTTGCCTTTATTTTATTTTGATAATGACCAATTTTTATATAGGATGGTAGACAGCCCTACAACCTTGATGATTGTTGTTCCCTTACCTTCCCAATTAAGACACCCTAGATTGTTTGTGTGTTGATACCATAGTACTATTTTGACCTAGAATGACCAGTGCACCTGGGTGAGACTTCCAACTGCTACGGTATGCCCTGACCTTGTATACTATTCCTTCAAATTGCATGATTTAGATAAATTTTTTTATATTTTTTTAGACCTTGATTGTTGGGAAATATGGACGTCATCCCATTAGTATCAGTTGTAGATATATATAGGTTAGTCCTGGATGTGGGGATGCGTGTCTATAAACATATAGCTTATGAGATTTATGAGAGATTATAGTATCAGTCTTGATAGGATGTACTAGTCTTTTGGTGAGTATAAATGTGTTATGAGAGATAGGTGCCCATATGTCTTAGTGATGCATCATTCCTATGGTAATAGAATGTATTAATAGATGGTTAATAGGAAGATAATAGTTTGAGCATACCTATAGCCTATGATCAGTTCCTTTTCATCCTTAGTTAAGACCACTTTAAAATAGGTCCAGTCCCTTGGATATAGGTTCCAGTCCATATTTTATTGAAGTTCCATTACCGCCGTACAGCAGAGCAGTATTGGAGGTATTCCTAGATTGACACTTTTTAGACGTCCGTTTATTATTCCAGTGTTAGGAAGTGTTACCTTAGATATTGGGTAGGTTAGAGGCTCTAGAAGGAGTACTATCGATCTTAAATTTCGAGGACGAAATTTTTCTAAGGTGGGTAGAGTTATAGCACCCAGTTTCCCAAATGAGGGTAATTTTGAAATTTTGTGTTTATATATATTTTAATAATGATATTTAATTCATGATATGATTTTTGGTGATTTTAAATCATTTTAAAATTATTTAAATCAATGACATGTGGTTTTGACGTTTTGCTAGTGAAACCCTAGAGACTGTTTGACCTAGAGCCTAACCATGTGATTATGATATTTTAATATCATTTTTGGCCTAAGGATATTTTTGCATTTGACCTCTTTGAATTATTTTGATATTATTTTATTATTTATGATATTGTTTTGGGGTTATTTGAGTCGGGTTCGAATTTCAACTCAATCCGACTTGAAACGGGGACCCGGGGTAGTTTGACTCTAGTGGGACCCACACACTAGTTAGACATGGCCCACATGATATTAATTTTAGTCTACATGATAGAAATATTTTAGTTAGAGGTTAGACTAATTATTATGGATAAGGTTAGTGTGATTAGAGACTTTAGAATGACTAATTTAGCCCCAACCAATTAGCCCTTTCCTAATACTCATAGAATAGGTTAGTGGGAGCATTTTGGACCTTACCATAATAGGACAAATAGCTCCATATGGCCAGCCACTTTGGGAGAGGATAGACTCAAGTTCATTTCATTATTCTCATCCACACACTCTCTCTTGTTCTTCCCCAAATTCCAAGAGAGCAATCCCTAGCAATTTCTCCACTAAATCCTTCCATTTCGCCACCAAATCTTCTTCTTTCCTTCTCCATTCTAGCCAAGGAGGAAGCTACCCAAGTTTGGGAGGATTCGGAGCTCATTCGTGTCCTTTTGGAATCTCTACGTGTCGGTGTCGCTCCGGGAAGACTTTTCTTCGATTCGATCTACCGGGAGGTATAAATCCCTTCTCCTTTTCATTTCCTCATGCATATAGGTCTATTTTGAACCCATAGGAATGACCCCAGTTGTATCTCCATTTGTGTCCATTTCGTGTCCATTTGGAGATCATAGGAGTGTCCTTTGTGTTGTGGTTGTGTCCATGTGGGAAAATCCCAAATTTGGACACACTATGTGTTGTTGTTATGTATGAATGAATTATTACATATTTAATCTCATATTTTTGTGTTGGAGATGTGTTCTATAGTGTCTCATATATATATATAGTGTAGAGAGTGAGTTCTTGATATATTATGTTATATATTTGTGTTCTTTTGTCTCAAACTACCCAAATCCGTCATGATTTTTATCCACGTTTTTAATTTCAGTCCTAACTTAGAAATGTCATAACTTCTAGCTCAAAGCTCGGTTTAATCTCCCATTTTTTTTTAAAAGAAGCGTATTGAAGTTAGCTTTCCAAAAACATGTATTAATAGGCCTAATTCTTTCTGTAACTTTCTGGAAAATTATTTGAGTGTCAGCTGTACGAAAGACAAACGCGTTCTCGGTGTTTTCGCGATTCTGGGAGTTTCCGGAAACGAAAATACGATCCGTTTGAAGTTTCGGAAAGCTAACACATAGATCTATAACATACTTTAATCCTAGATTTTATTTCATGTTGAGATGGTATAGTATTGATTATTAGTAGGAGTTACTATTCGGCATATGCATTTTGTGCACCCTTGTGTGTAATATAATGTTCTATTTGATTTTTAACCCATGTTAATGTATATACATTATGTAATTAAATAGAGAATGCAAGCATGAGTAAATGGTTAAATAAATAATTTATGAGATGTAAGTATCCTATCTAATGTAAGCATGTATAAGTATGGCTTGTAATGAATATGTAGGTTCCATAGTATGTAATGTATGGTGCATATAGTAGTGCAAGAGAATAAATGAATGATGAATGAATGCAAGCATGAATGTAATATAATAATAGATGTAATATATGCAATATACAAGTTAATGAGATGTAATGTTCTATGTTAACACAAATCCTATATTACCTCATGTACCCCTTACACTATGTTGACACTATCACACTTGACACTTTGTTCACTTACACTTTGACACTCTTTGATATGTATAGACTATATATGCCCATTTAACCCTCACTTGCCCCTTTGCCATGTTCACATACACACACATAGCCTCTTAAATAAGTATTTATGAATACAGTTAACTTAGCTATGTATGTATATTATATATATGTTAGCATATTGTGTTGTAATATATAAGTTTATATAACCATTTGAAATGCCATGATTATAGACCTAATGTTGAATACCAATATATGTATGTGTATATATGTGTAGACATATATAGCTTAAAGTAATAGATTACCTAGTGTATATCCAATGTGAATTCTTGCCTATTTGAGTATTGAATAATTGCGTGCTATATAGAGTTGGGTGTATATTGGCTTGTATAGCCTTGTATTGATGTGTGCTTGCTAGGATAGTCTTGGTTAGGCCTAGTAAGACTTGCTGGGTCAGGACATGACCTAGTTTGACTAGTGCAGTTGACCAGAGTTGACCAAGGGTTGACTTTGGCCTAGTTTGACCTAGATTCATGTAGAATACATTGTAGTGCTTTATATTACCCTTATGGACATGTTGTGACCTGTGCTGTTCTAATTAGGAGCCAGACACCTCTCCTCGGACAGTATCTGTACCTTGGACATTCAGATATCAGGCGAGTATATTCTCTGATCATTTCATATCCTCCTTAGAATTATTTCCTGCAGTAGATTACTTTACTTGTACTGTCACGATGGTCACACGGATTGGTACTATATGGATCCTTTCTTGAGATGTTATCCTTAGGGAGCATCGGGTACTACATGTTCTGTACGTTTCACTTACATGGCGTATTACTATGCTTCATTGGTTCTTTGATCACTTACGACATATACTCTTATGATCGTAGAGTCTTCCTGGAATCTTACACTGTTGGGTTACCCCCAGAATCCCTATTTATGGGACTTACACTGTTGGGTTACCCCCAGAATCCCTATTTATGGGACTTACACTGTTGGATTACCCCCAGAATCCCCATTTATGGGACTTACACTGTTGGGTTACCCCCAGAATCCCCATTTATGGGACTACTATGTACCACCCTTCGGGGGCTACCACCTTTCGGGGGCTTACCACCCTTCGGGGGCTTACCACCCTTCTGGGGCTGTTACATAGCATCATATAACATAACCTGGCTGGATCCTTGTGTATTGATTGGGGGTACGGAAGAGTATTACATGTTTATATTGTACTCTGACTCACTAGTCACTGCTAGTTCTCTATGTATAGTAGATATTTCTATTACAGTTCTCTCTCTGTTTACATACTATTTTCCTTCAGTACCTGTATCTTATTTTACTGCATGATTATATTTTCTAACCTGCTATGATCTGTTGAGATGTACTGTACTCGCTCCAGTCCTGACTGGACCTGTTGATAAATTTTATAGATAGCCTGGAGGTGCCTGCTAGCCTAGAGGAGACACATTAGAGGATGTTTAGATAGTTATTTCATTTGTCTAGTGTTGTACTTGATTTGTGGATTACTGTATTTGAGTTTTGAGATGTATTCCTGGGTTTATGTATCTTAGACACTTAGACTTCTATCTCCTGTACCTCTTTTGGATTTCATGTTTTATCTATCATTATCATGCTCTGCCTTAGATGTCATTGAGACTGTATCTGCTATGTCACCCCCATTCGGGGAGTATAACTGCTTAGCATTATATTGTTAGATGTTGTGACCTAGGACAGCGTTCTACCGCCGACACTGTGGCATAGGCTGGGCGTTGTTACGTTCTCGTACCCAAACAGTGGGTGCGGGTCGTGACACAGGTGACCATGACCGATAGGCTGAGATTGGTGACGGATTCGATGGTCCAGAGCAGTGATAAACTGTTATCTACCATGGATTCATACAACCAGCGACTTACAGCGTTGGAGCGTGCTGGTCCTCCGGGTGCGCCTTCATCGTCGTCGACTCCGCCGCCTCCACCGCCTTCTTCATCGACACCGACTCCACCGACGTCACTGCCTGCTCCATCGGTATCGATTTCACTTGAGGAGTATAAGTTGTTCTTATCCCTTCGTCGCGGCGGTGCCCCTCCTGCACCAGATCCCTAGTAGTCCTAGTTAGGACTGTTTGTTTGTGTTTGTTTGATCCTTTGTTTGTGACTTGGATATTTGTTGGTTGTGTAGACTTGGATGTTTGGATCATATTTGTTGGATCCTATTCTATTTGTTGGTTGTGTGTAGACTTTGGTTATTTGGTTGTAGACTTTGTTATTTGGTGTAGACTTGGTTATTTGGATACTTGTTGGTTGTGCCTATTCTATTTGTTGGATCCTATTCTATTTGTTGGATCCTATTCTATTTGTTGCCTGCTACATTGTGTTATACTGTTGTTTATGTTATTATTCGTTTCAATTGGATGTTAATGTGCTTCTGTGGTTTACATTTACCGGTGTTGAGTGTTCCACCGAAGGGGTCGGCGAACCCAGGGAGAAAATGATATCTGTTATACTGTGTCTTTGTGGTTATTTTTTTAAACTGCAGCGAGAAAAGGACATTCTGTATTTTTTTTTTTACAGATTTAGCGACGTTTACCGACGTTTACCGACGTCCACCGACGTACGGTTGCGTCGGTAAACGTCGGTAAATCTGTAAAATTTTCCAGGGTACCGACGTTTACCGACGTCCATATACGTCGGAGACCGTCGGTAAAAGTCGGTGAACGTCGGTAATAATTCCAGGAATTACCGACATTAGTGACATTTTAAACGACAGTAAACGTCGGTAAGTTCCCAGGATTTTACCGACGTGTAGCGACTTTCAACACGTCGCTAATCCACCGACGAAACAACGGTAGACGTCGGTAATATCCCAGGATATACCGACGTAAATATACGTCGGTATTTGCGACGTTCGGCGATGTTTTAAAGATCAGCGACTTACGTTTCCGCGACAAGTCCAAAACGTCGGTAATTGCGTCGGTAAATATTTTTAGCGACGTAATTTGTCATTTTAGTGACGTCGACTTATTCTGGTAGTGAATCCACACACATTATCCAGCTGCCATCAGTCTTCTTTACTAATATAACAGGTGATGAGTAGGAACTGTTGCTTGGCTTGATGATTCCTGATCCCAACATTTCCTTCACTTGCTTTTCAATTTCATTTTTGTATATGTAGGGTTGCTTGTAGGGCCTGCTGCAGCCAGGAAGGGTGCCTGGTAGGAGAGGTATCTTGTGATCAAAATCCCTTGGAGGAGGAAGCCCTTTAGGTTCTTCAAAGACCCTGCTATATGTCTTCAATAGTTTAAGAACTTCAGGTCTTGTCTCTTGCTTAACTGATTCTGCTTTCTCTAGTGAACACAACTGGATGAGGAAGGCCTGTGATCCCTGTTCCAACTCCTTGCCTACATGTTCCAGCAAAGTGTCAGTAGAAGGTTGGATCCCCTTGAACTGGTGTACCCCTCCTTTGTCAACAAACTTCATTGTCAAGTCTTGGAAATTCCAAGTGATGTCTCCCAGGGTGCATAACCAGTTAGCTCCCAAGACTACATGGCAGCCAGTAATAGGTAAATACAGTAGATCAGCAGTGATGATCTTGCCTTGACAATCAACTTGAACCTCCTTACTCACTCCCTGACTTTGGAGTTTGTCCCCATTAGCTGCCATAACTTTAAATGGTTTGTCTTCCCCTTTGGACATCCCATTTTGTCACTGAACCTACTGTAAATGAAGTCGTGAGTAGATTATGAGTCACTGAGTATCACTATTGGCTTATTGAGCAGTATCCCTTTAAATTTCATGGTAGAGTGGTGTATAAGTCCAGACTGGGCTTGTAGGGAAATAACAAAGGAGTCTAACACTTCTTCTGGACTGACTTTTCCCTTGGCTTCTTCCTGTCCTGCTTCATCTGCATTTTCTTCATCCGCAACAAGAATATATAATTTTTTTCTCTTTGCATTTATGGCTGACGCAGCGGGATAGCGGAACGGGCTTACCTTCGTGCTTGGCAATGGCCAAGTCTATCGGTGATGACGATAACTGGACCACCGTTGCTTGGTGAGCGAAGCGGTGCTGCAAAACTCCAACGGAGGGCCTTATGAGGGGTCCGCACAAAGGTTGCTTGAAAACCTCAAGCGAGGAGCTTCCGAATCCACGGAACAGTCGAGTCCACGACCAAAAAAATAAGAGAACAAATCTCAAACTTTAAAGAAGAATTTTATTGATTAAAAGTTGTCCTCAATTGCATACAAAAGGTGTCTATTTATAGAACTTTTGTGACAACCTAATCCTAATAAAATAAAGATAAAATCTATCCTAATAAAAGATAAAGTCAAAATAAGAATCCTATCATAAATAGGATTATAAAAAAAGTAAAAAAAGAAAAAGGAATCCAAGAGGGAAGAGGAAAAGAAAAGGAATCCTAGAGGGACTAGGCTTCTACGCTACATCAGTCTCCCCTTCTTCAAGAGAACTCGTCCCTGAGTTCTTATCAGAATAAAGCGGTTCGCCAGGTGGAAAGTATTCGTAAAGATCGGCGACATTGAAGGTTGGAGATATCTGCATGTCTTCAGGGAGATCAATCACATAAGCATTGTCATTTAGTTTGCGTAGAACTTGGAATGGTCCGATCTTCTTCTTCGCCAATTTGTTGTAGGAGCCAGTAGGAAAATGTTCCTTACGTAAGTAAACCATCACCAAGTCTCCCTCATGAAAGACCTTACGGCGGCGGCACTGATCAGCAGCTGCTTTATATTTGGTATAAGATTCTTCAAGTTGTTGTTTCACTTCATTATGTATTAATTGATGCCGCTCTAACATATGTTCAGCACCAATGTCTCGACCCAAAATCTTATGCAGAGAGACGAGGTCCAAAACATGTCGTGGCTGATGTGAGTGGACAATGGCAAATGGTGCTTTTCCAGTTGATCCGTTAGGCATGCAGTTATAAGAAAATTCAGTCTGTGATAAAGCCATATCCCACTACTTAGGTCGTATTCCAACTAAGCTTCGCAACATGTTTCCAAGTGTACGGTTCATGACCTCTGTTTGTCCGTCAGTTTGTGGGTGACTAGTACTGCTATATGTAGTGATGTATCCAATATTTCCCATAATGTTCTCCAGAAATGTGACAGAAACTTAGTATCTTTATCTGAAGTGATTGACTTTGGCACACCATGAAGACGTACGACTTCTCGAAAGAAAAGGAGAGCAATATGAGT
Source organism: Iris pallida (assembly GCA_029216955.1). Lineage (NCBI taxonomy): Eukaryota > Viridiplantae > Streptophyta > Magnoliopsida > Asparagales > Iridaceae > Iris > Iris pallida. The sequence goes on from JANAVB010016195.1 coordinate 7,614,041, forward strand.
CGCGTCGGATGTCTTACGACATGGAATAAAGTGTGCCATCTTAGAGAATCTGTCTACCACGACAAAAATAGAATCAGCACCGCGCTGTGTTCGTGGTAAGCCAAGAATAAAGTCTATGGAAATGTCTTCCCAAGGTCCTTCGGGAATTGGAAGAGGCATATAAAGACCAGTATTTTGTTCTTGGCCCTTGGCAACTTGGCATATAGGACAACTGCGGACATGTCCCTCAACTTCTTTTCTCAATTGCGACCAATAATATCTTTTTTTGGTTATGGCTAGCATCTTATCTCAACCGAAATGTCCACCGAGACCTCCACCGTGGAGCTTTCTAATAATATGTTCCCGCAAGGAACTACGAGGAATGCACAACTGATTTTCTTTGAAGATATAGCCTTCTTGGATGTGATATCCATTTGCAGCTCCGTTTGGTTGACAATCCTTCCATGTTTATTGAAAATCTTTGTCTTTCGGGTAGAGTTCCTTGAGGTATTCAAACCCGATGACCTCTTGATGTAAAGTGATGAGGAGGTCGGCTTGACGGCTCAAGGCATCAGCTACTTTGTTCTGAACTCTGGCCTTGTGCTTGATGGTATAGGAGAAGCGCTGAAGAAACTGAATCCATCTACCATGCATTCGATTTGTGTTACGAGGATTGTCTATGAAAGATAAAGCTTTATTGTCTGTATGTAGGATAAATGGCCGTTGGATGACATAGTGCTCCAATGCTTTGATGGCTTATACGATCGAGTAGAACTCCTGCTCATAAGTTGACCATTTTTGTTGAGCTTCACTTAGCTTCTCGCTACGAAAGGCAATTGGTCTTCCTTCTTGTATTAGTACAGCACCAACGCCCACTATGCTGGCATCACATTTGACTTAAAATAGCTTGTCAAAGTTGGGCAGTGATAGGACTGGCGCCGTAGATAGCTTCTCCTTGATGAGTATGAAACTGGCTTCAGCTTCAGGAGTCCAGATAAATTTTTCTTTCCTCATGCATTCTGTCAATGGTGCTACAATAGTGCTAAAGTTACGAATGAATCGTCGGTAAAAATTGGCGAGGCCATGAAAGCTTCGTACGTCAGTCATTGTCTTTGGAGTGGGCCAGTCGCGAATTGCTCTAATCTTCTCTTCATCAACACTGAGGCCACTGGCGCTAATAGCAAATCCCAAGAAAATGAGTTGGTTAGTAAGAAAGCTACACTTCTTGAGATTGACATAGAGTTTATTAATTCAGAGAAGTTTGAGAACTTCTCTGAGGTGCTTCAGATGGTCAGTTTGGCTCTGGCTATAGATCAGCGTCAAAGTAGACGACAACGAACTTTCCTATCAATGGCTTCAAAACTTGATTCATAAGGCACATGAACGTGCTTGGTGCATTTAAAAGTCCGAAAGGCATAACAAGCCATTCGTAGAGTCCTTCACGGGTCTTAAAAGCAGTTTTCCATTCATCACCAGGTCGAATTCGGATTTGATGGTATCCGCTCTTCAAATCGATCTTTGAGAAAATTGTAGACCCAGCAAGCATATCCAACATGTCTTCTAGTCGAGGGATGGAAAAGCAATACCTAACGGTGATACGGTTGATAGCCCGACCATCGATGCACATACGCCACGACCCGTCTTTCTTTGGCACTAGCAAGGCGAGAACTGCACAAGGACTGAGGCTCTCTCTGATCAAGCCATTTTAGACCAATTCTTCAACTTGGTCTTGGAGGATTTTGTATTTATTGGGGCTCATCCGATAATGTAGAATATTTGGAAGTCTAGAACCTGGGATGAGATCTATTTTATGTTGAATGTTTCTTATTGGTGGCAATTCGCTAGGCAGTTCATTAGGCATGATGTCGCGAAACTCTTGTAGTAAAGGTTGGACTACTTCAGGAATGTTGGTATGGAATACTTCAGCTTTACCCGATACAACCAATGCATAGAGTTCTTCTTGTGTCTCAAGACCGCTTTCAAGTTCTTGACCATCAAGAATCATTACGGTCTTTTGTTGTTGCGGACTGGTCTTAGGAATATCACCCGGTGCTAATGGATGAAGAGTAAGACGTCGTCTATTTTGAAGGAAAGAATATGTGTTGTCTCTTCCCCGGTATGTGACATTTTTGTCAAATTGCCATGGCCGACCGAGGATGATGTGACAAGAGTCCATGTCGACAATATCGAACATGACTTCATCTTTATAGGTCTTTCCGATGGAGAAGGGTATGCGACAAACTTCAGAGATGACCATGTTGTGTCCCTGTTGAATCCAGCCAATCTTATATGGAGGCGGGTGTGCTTCTTTGGTCAGTCTCATCTTCTCTACCATTGCTCTTGAAACAATGTTCTCGGTACACCCGTTATCAATAATGATGTCACATAACTTGTCTTTGACCTTGCATCGGGTTCGGAAGACATTGTGGCGCTGGGGTGGTTCTTCAATCTTTGGGGCTAGTAGGAGACGCCTAACGACACACATTAGTTGTTCACCATCATCTTCGGGAAGGACCTCTTCTTCTCCTGAGTGTTCTTCTCCTTCCTTTTCGTCTTCGTAGTCAGCAAAGGCAACTTGTACTCTAAGGAGGCAGCTGTTGGATAGATGTTCGACTTCGTTGCAACGGTAGCACTTGTTTCCTCTTGGTTTGCTATATAGATTGGCAGTTTGCTGAGGTTTGGCAACTTGTTGTGGGACCTGTACTTTTGAAGGTGCTGTCGGGAAGAGAGAATTAGGGTCTGCTGGTCCTTTGCCCTTTTTGGAATAGTTGGCAGCTTGATTTGGTATCCAATTATCCTTTGTTATTGATCCATGGTTGTTACAACTGAAACGGCTCTGTAGACTCTTAAACTTCTCAATCTTTTGTTCTACCTTCTCTGCAAAGGTGATTGCTTCACTGAGTGTGTATATATTATGCAGGTATAGTTGATCATGGATGTCTTCCCTTAGGCCGCCAAGATAACGGGTCGCCTGTTGAAGATCTGTTTCGTACATATCATTACGGGACAAAAGTCTGAAGAATTTTTTTGTGTAGTCAGCTATAGTTCGTGCACCTTGTGTGCAATTTTGATATCGACGATAGAGAATCCGCTGATAATCTAGAGGTAGAAATCTTTGTCGTAACAGTCGTCGCATCTTTGGCCAACTCCGTACAGGAGCTTTGCCGACTTTCGCACGGATGTGCTCGAGTTGTTCCCACCAAGTAGAGGCACCTCCCTTGAGCCTATAGGCTACAAGGTAAACTTGTCTCTCTTTAGGGATGTTCATGTATTCGAAGAAGCGTTCTACTTCTGTGAGCTAGTCAAGAAAGTCTTCAATGTGTAGTCGACCATTGAAAGAGGGAAGATCCATCTTCATTTTGAAATCACCTCCTCCTTCGTAGTCACCTTGCCCCCGTCATTGGTATGCATGGCTCCGTCGTTGTTGGTTGACGTAGATGGTTTGAGGGCCCTGACGATGGGATCCCTGCAGGTTGAAATCATCGTCAGCGATGTCTTCGCAGTATTCCATATGAGGGGCTCCATTGTTGTGGCCACGATACGGACCCTTTTGTGTACGACTGGTAGTAGGACGAGCATTTGTGTCTCTCGTCTCTTTAGGCGATATTCCCGTAATATCAACGACTTCGTTGGATTTGATTCTAAGAAATCCCAGCACTCTATCCAATTTGTCAGACAGGACATCAACTTTTTTTGATAAGACTTCAATGTTATTAGACATGGTATCAAACTCCTCACGTGTGACAAGTTTCGCCATTGTTGTTTTGAGAAAGAAAGATTCCCAAAGGTTTCCAAACGAATTGGAATCCTCGATCTATGGGGCTCTGATACCACTTGACGCAGCGGGATAGCGGAACGGGCTTACCTTCGTGTTTGGCAATGGCCAAGTCGATCGGCGATGACGATAACTGGACCACCGTTGCTTGGTGAGCGAAGCGGTGCCGCAAAACTCCAACGGAGGGCCTTGTGAGGGGTCCGTACGAAGGTTGCTTGAAAACCTCAAGCGAGGAGCTTCCGAATCCACGGAACAGTCGAGTCCACGACCAAAAAAAAAAAGAGAACAAATCTCAAACTTTAAAGAAGAATTTTATTGATTAAAAGTTGTCCTCAATTACATACAAAAGGTGTCTATTTATAGGACTTTTGTGACAACCTAATCCTAATAAAATAAAGATAAAATCTATCCTAATAAAAGATAAAGTCAAAATAAGAATCCTATCATAAATAGGATTATAAAAAAAAGTAAAGAAAAGAAAAAGGAATCCAAGAGGGAAGAGGAAAAGAAAAGGAATCCTAGAGGGACTAGGCTTCTACGCTACATCAATGGCCCTTAAACTATTTCTCGTCATAGAGAAAGCACAATCCCAAGTTCTTCCTTCTCATTATCTCACTTGTAGATATAGATGAAGTTGATCTAACAGGAGGTATAGGTTTTTCTTCTACAGCTGTAGCTAATATGGATCTTCTAGGAGTGTCATTGTTCTGCTGTGAGTTAGTATAATTCTTAAAAAGAGTTGTACCTGTTTTATGAACCTTCTTGAGAGCTAACCACTTAGCTTTATAGAGTCTGGCCATTTGCATTGCTACAGGTACTGAGGATGGATTTGTAACCTAAACCTCATACCTAATCTCTTCTTTTAGCCCTCCCATGTATTGGTTGACTAGGCAATCTTCATTGATGCCTTGAACCTTCTTACATAATTTCTGGAATTGGTTGTCATAGTCCAGCACAATACCTTCTTGCTTCAAGAATTTTTGTTCAATAACAAGGTTGGCAAATTGTGATGTCCCAAACTGCATTTTGATAGACTGACAAAAGTCTTCCCAAGTTGTGAGTCCTCCTCTGATTCTCATTAGCCAGTCGAACCAGTAGGCAGCATTGCCTTTCATTTGTACTGAGCAAACTCGTACCCTATCCCATTCAGGCACACTATAATAGTTGAAGTAGTGTGTCACTCTTAGCAACCATTCTTCTACATCAGTTAGTCCATCATAATCTAGAATTTTAAGCCTCAATGTAGGCTGTCCCCAGCCAGGATTAGATTGATCGGTCTTATGATTGTTCCAAAAATTTCCTTGTGAATTTGGCATAGCAGTGGTAGGGTTTGGGGGGTGGTACGTATATAGTGTTGGACACAGGGATGTAGGGGGTTTGTTGGTGGCCATGGGGCTCTGGTGAATGATGTTTGTGTTGGGAAAGAAACGCGGAAACCTATCTCCAAACTAGAGAGTACCTGCGAAAGAATCGAGCAAAACAACACACGAACCAAAACACCAAAAAAACAAGCCACGCAGACACAGAGAATTTTTGACGTGGAAAACTCTTACGGAAAAAACTACGGGACGATCGGAGTTCAACCCTGAGAAACCTTCACTAATAAAATAAAGGATTACACCCTCTACAAACTTCTTCCGATCCAAATCGAATCCCCACAACACTTAAGAGCAAGAATAATGATTACAAGGCTACGAAGAACAAGGACGACGAGTAGATATTACTCGAACACGATCCTCCTTCGAAATCGGCCTTCAATCCTCCTTTTTCTCTCCCAAAGTTGCAATGGCACTCTTGCCTCTTTTCTCTCTCTTGTTCTTCAATGTTATGTTGTGATTAGGGTTAGGAATAACCATGTATAAACCCTCTAATCCGCAATAAAACTTGGACCGTATGATACGATCCAACGGTGATTAAATCACCCTGAAAAACACTTCAGCCCCGACACACAGAGTTCGGCCAGAACTCTGTCCTGGCATAGAGTTCGGCCAGAACTCTGTGTTCTGCTTCCAGCAAGGTTCTGGAACAGGAAGACAGAGTTCAGCCAGAACTCTCCCCTGGGGCAGAGTTCGGCCCGAACTCTGCCCCCTCTCTCCAGCAGCTCCTCTGGCAGCTACCGAGCTTCTTTGGCTTCTCCGACTGGCCTCGTCACCTCCCCGAGCTTCTCTGACACACAGACGACGCTCGTCGCACTCCGGGGTCTTCTCCACATAGGTTGGGAACCCCACCCACTCCAACAAATCTTCCCCTTCACAACTATGTGGAGGAGGTCGTCATTCCGACGATCTGCCTGCAGTACTCAAACTTCTCCCTCGGTAGAACCTTCGTGAGCATGTCCGCTCCATTGTCATCAGTATGAACCTTCTCAAGTGCTGCGTCCTTCTTCTCAACCACATTCCGTATCCAATGATACCGAGTCTCGATGTGCTTGGACCGACTATGAAATATCTGGTTCTTCATATGGTGAATAGAACTCTGACTGTCGCAAAGCAAAGTATATTGCTCTTGCTTCAGCCCCATTTCCTGTAACAGCTTCTTCATCCACAGTAGCTCCTTGTAAGCCTCCGTTGCCGCAATGTATTCCGCCTCCGTCATCGATAAGGCAACATACTTCTGCAACCGCGACTGCCACGATACCGCTCCTCCGGCAAACATCATCACATAGCCCAAAGTCGATCGTCTCATGTTTACGTCTCCAGCCATATCAGCGTCTGTATACCCAACCAGTTTTGGCTCATCACCACCAAAAGAAAGTCTTCAATCGACAGTGCCCTGAAGGTATCGTAGAATCGACTTGACCGTACTCCAATGTATCCTTGCAGGATTTGAAAGATACCTGCTAACAGTGTCAACTGCATAAGCGATGTCTGGCCTCGTACACACCATAGCATACATAAGGCTCCCCACAGTTGAAGCATATGGAACCCGCTACATATCTTCTTTTTCGTCCTCGGTAGATGGACACTGCCCTCAGTGAACTTAAAGTGGGCTGCAAGGGGGCAACTCACTTTCTTCGACCCGTCCATACCGAAACGCTGAAGTACCCGGTGAATATACTTCTTTTGGGACAAATGTAGCAGCTTGGACTCTCTCTCTCTCGGCTGATCTCCATCCCAAGAATAGTCTTTGCTGCGTCCAAATCCTTCATAGAAAAGGCCGTGCCCAGTTGGCGCTTCAACTCCGCTATCCTAGTGGCATTCTGACCCACTAATAGCATGTCATCTACATAGAGCAATAAAATAATGAAATCATCATCGGCAAAATACCTCATAAATACACATTGACCCGACGTCGTCCATGCATAACCATGCTCCTCCATAAACGACTCGAACTTTCTGTACCACTGTCTTGGAGCCTGCTTCAGACCATACAAGCTCTTCTTCAACCGGCAGACCAAATGTGACTTGCCCTTCTCACAGAATCCCTCTGGCTGCTCCATGTATAACTCCTCCTCAAGATCACCGTGGAGGAATGCCGTCTTCACGTCCATCTGCTCTACCTCCAAGTCCAGACTGGCTGCCAATGCTAACACCACCCGAATAGACGAATGCTTGACGACAGGCGAAAAGATCTTATCATAATATACGCCTTTCCGTTGACCGCAGCCTTTAACTACCAGCCTCGCTTTGTATCGAGGGCGAGTAGCATCATCCGTCTGCTTCACTCTAAACACCCATCGATTCTTCAAAGCCTTCATGCCCTTTGGCAACCGTACCAGCTCATAAGTGGAATTGGCGTGTAAGGAACTCATCTCCTTCTGCATAGCCTTCATCCACTCCTGCATGTGTTTGTATTCCATAGCCTCTGTAAAACTTTCGGGCTCTCCCCCGTCAGTCAATAGCACATACTCGCCAGGCGAGTATCTCGTAGATGGTCGACGCTCTCTGTCGCTTCTTCTCAGTGGAGCCACTGGTGCTGGCTGTATACCAACAGCCTCCTCCTCTTCAGGAACTGCCTCTCCGGTATGCTCATCCTCCTGAGGGATACCCTGACCACCATCAGTAGGCTGATGATCAAGGTTGGGAGCAACTCCATGTACTGGCTCTTCCATAATTGGATCCTCTGCGATGTCCTCTGGAAACTGCTCGAAGCAAAATGACTCTAACTCAGGCAATTCCTCAGCCTCAGAAGGCGTCTCGGAATCCTGAGTGTTGATCATGGTCTGAACCTCGACGAATACCACGTCCCTGCTTTTGTAGAGATTTCTTCCTACTGGGTCGTAGAGTCTATAGCCAAACTCATCCAGATCGTAGTCGACAAAGACACATCGCCTCATATTCAGCTCAAGTTTGGACCTCTCGTCCTTTGGTACATGCACGAAGGCCTTACAGCCAAACACTCGCAGGTGATTGTATGACGGCTCTTTATCGTACCATACTTTGTCAGGCATATCACCCTGTAAAGGAGCACTAGGAGACAAATTAATAACATAAGCAGCTGTGAGAAGAGCCTCACCCCAATAACTGCCCGACAAATTTGCTTCTGACAGCAAACACCGTACCCTCTCCATCAATGTCCTGTTCATGTGCTCTGCTACACTATTGAGCTGAGGTATCTTGGGCAGAGTCTTCTGGTGTCGTATTCCCTGCTCTCTGCAATAAGCATCAAAGGGACCGATGTATTTGCCGCCGTTGTCAGACCGAACACACAATAACTTCTTGCCCGTCTCTCTTTCAACAGAGGCCTGAAACTCTTTGAAAGTTGGCAGCACCTGATCCTTGGTCTTTAAGACATAGACCCAAACCTTTCTGGAATAGTCATCAATAAAAGTTACAAAGTAAGAAGTACCACCAATAGATTTTACCTTCATAGGACTGCAGACATCCGAGTGAATCAACTCGAGCAACACCGGCTTTCTTGAACTTGGGTGACTTTGGAAAAATACCCTATTTTGCTTCCCAGCTAAGCAGTACGTGCACTTCTCCAACTTTGTAGACTTGAGCCCTGGAATCACCTTCCTGTTCACCAAGTAACTCATCCCCTTCTCGCTGATATGGTCGAGCCGCCTATGCAACAACTCGGTAGACGCATCACTGACTGCGTTCACCTCCTGTGTCCCCTGTGCGCTCCCCTCCATATAGTAGAGACCGGACTTCTTGCTTCTTCTGGCAATCACCATCGAACCTCTAGAAAGCTTCCACTGACTATTCCCGAAGAGACTGAAGAATCCCTCGTCATCCAACCTTCCAACCGATACCAGGTTGAAACGGATATCAGGGACATGACGAACATCTTTGAGAACAAGAACTGCACCCGTCTTCGTTCTCAAATGCACATCTCCAACGACAACCGCCTTCGATACATCTCCATTGCCCATCTTCAACACTCCACAGTCGCCTGTCGTATAAGTGGCAAATAGTGCCCTATTGTGAGATACATGTGCTGAAGCTCCTGAGTCCACCAGCCAAGAATTGTCATCGCAGGTGAGGTTTGTGATAACCTCATCACCTACGACGATCACATAACCTCCATGTATCGAGGCCGTCGCTGTAGTGTTCTCATCTTGCTTTCCCTTGTCGCCCTTCTTCTCTCTCTTCCAAGCGAAACAATTCCGCTTGATGTGGCCCTTCTCGCCATAATGGTAACACTTCGAGTCCTCGTAACGACCCTTGGACTTTCCCATGCTCTTGTCTCTGCCACTATCTGGACCCCTGCTTTTGCCCCTTCCGTGGCTCTCTGAAACCAATGCCTCTGAGTGGTGGGATGTGGATGAAGTGCCCTGAGAACGTCTCCGCATCTCTTCATTCAGCACCTCGCTCTTGGCAAACTCCAGACTGACTTTGCCCTCTGGAGCAGAAGCGATCATAGATACTCGTACGGTCTCCCACGAGTCTGGCAATGTACACAGCAGCCATAGTCCCTGAACTTTGTCGTCGAACTTGACTCCCATTGAAGACAGCTGGTCAACCACGCCCTGGAAATCACTTAAGTGATCCATAATAGACGCCCCATCTTTGTACCGCAGATCCATCATCCTCCGGATCAGGAACAACTTGTTTATCCCGGTCTCCTTCGCGTACAAAGATTCCAGCTTATCCCATAACATCTTTGCGTGCTCAATATTGGCAACGTAGTTGTCCATGTTCTCGTCAACTAACTGCCTGATATATCCATACACCTGTATATGCTCGAATTTTCAGTCCTCCTCGAATTTATCACTGGGCTTCTCGGATGCAAATACGGGCAGATGCAGCTTCTTGACAAACATCAAATCTTTTATCTTGCTCCGCCAATAGTGATAGTTGGTGTCGTTCAGGTTCACCATGCGCACCGGCTTTGCGTCCATCTCTCCTCTCTAGTTTTTTTGTCAACTCCTGACACCCTTCTGAATTTCAGAACCTGGCTCTGATACCACTTTGTTGGGAAAAAATACGAAAACCTTTCCCCAAACTAGAGAGTACCTGCGAGAGAACCGAGCAAAACAACGTACGAACCAAAACACCAAAAAAAATAAGCCACACAGACACAGAGAATTTTTGACGTGGAAAACCCTTGCGGAAAAAACTACGGGATGATCGGAGTCCAACCCTGAGAAGCCTTCACTAATGAAATAAAGGATTACACCCTCTACAAACTTCTTCCGATCCAAATCGGATCCCCACAACACTTAGGAGCAAGAATAATGATTACAAGGCTACGAAGAACAAGGACGACGAGTAGATATTATCCGAACATGATCTTCCTTCGAAATCGGCCTTCAATCCTCCTTCTTCTCTCCCAAAGTTGTAATGGCACTCTTGCCTCTTTTCTCTCTCTTGTTCTTCAATGTTATGTTGTGATTAGGGTTAGGAATAACCATGTATAAACCCCCTAATCTGCAGCAAAACCTGGACCGTATGATACGATCCAACGGTGATTAAATCACCCTGAAAAACACTTCAGCCCCGACACACAGAGTTCGGCCAGAACTCTGTGTTATGCTTCCAGCAAGGTTCTGGAACAGGGAGGCAGAGTTCGGCTAGAACTCTCCCCTGGGGCAGAGTTCGGTCCGAACTTTGCCACCCTCTCTCCAACAGCTCCTCTGGCAGCTCCCGAGCTTCTTCGGCTTCTCCGACTGGCCTCGTCACCTCCCCGAGCTTCTCTGACACACAGACGGCGCTCGTCGCACTCTGGGGTCTTCTCTACATAGGTTGGGAACCCCACCCACTCCAACGGTTTGTGTTTTGGAGTGGAGCTGGTGGTGTGGGGAGTATCCCAGTTTGGAGAGGAATCGTAGTTCCTGCACCCAGGGGTTGTGTATTGGTGTTAGAGCTATGGATTTGAGAACTGGGTGGGTTAGCAAGGTGGTTAGGGTTCATCATGCCAACATGAGCTCCCAATATTTCTACATCTCTTCTAGATCTAGCCAGTTCCTCCAAAATACGATCAACTTTATCATTGTGTAGCAGGAATTTACCATCCATGGACTGGAACCTTGCTTCAGTAGGAGATCCCACTCGATCCACGGGAGATCAATGCATGGACCCTTGACAGCTCGAGCTATGCTCCTCATTAGCCGCTGTCATCGGATACATTGACTCTGATACCAAGTTGTTGTGAGCCCGACCAGGAGGGTTATGCGCCGGCGAGTTTCGATGAGGATTTGTCATCACAAAGCTACAGGTAATGAAGAATATTGGGGGAAAGAGAATTTTATTGATAGGGAACTATAGAGAGAAGAGGATGACACTAAATTGGCAGAAAGGAAAGATAGCTGAAGAGAAGAATCAAGAGCAAATTCATTTTTGTCTTCTTCCTTGGCTAATGGTCCCTTTATATGGGACTGACAGTTGGTTATAACCAACCTGCTATACAAAATGCAGACTGGACAAAGGAATCAATTAACTGAACTGGCTGGCTCTTATTTTGTGGCTGATTGCTGACCTGTCTACTGCTGACCTGGACATGAAGGAATACTCTGGGAGTAAATTCAAATGTCTTGGACGGAAGAGAACACAGTGAGCTATTAATTATGATATGAGAATGCAGCACCTATCACTTAGCCATCATCGAAACCTTTGCTAAATTGGCCTACAGAATAATACTTGGGTTGCTCTCGTGGTCCTATAGATGGGTTAATATATATAGGTGAGGAATATTGCTTATAGTAGGATGATTCTTTTAGAAAATATTTCAGAAAGTATCTTTTATGATTCATACACATTAATGCTTGATTGTTTATTATCGTTTTCAATGGGAAACTTGCATCTAGTGAACAAATCCAAAAATATGATACATGGTACTAATCTAGTCAATATTAGCTAATTCACAAAGGATTGGTGAATGAATCAACCGTTAAAAAAATGTCTATATACATAAAGAACAACAATGTATCAAATGCCTATTAAAGCATCTTTCTCAAGTAATTCAAGAGGGGTCAGAAGGGGTGATGAAGAAGCCAGAAGGTTGGCTTGGTTTTCACTTTTCATGAATTATAATTCGGCCAATCTGTATATATGACTATTTGTTGTGAAATCCTTACTATTCATCATTATGTCATGAGTTACACATGACCCTTGGGATCATGTAACTCATGACCCTTGGGTTGCTCCTTATCCCTATATATATGGCCATTGCCATATGATGAAATAACAAGAAGAAAAATACTATTCTACGATATCTAGTATCCCTTCAAACACGTTATCAGCACGATTGCTGAAGCAAGGAGAATCGACGTCCAGATCTCGACGTCATCCTTCCTTTTTCCCTAGTCGATCCGACCAGAGGCTGATTGCATATTAGCTTCTGGACTGAACTGTTTTATTAAGCACCGTGGTACTTTTATTATGAGCTCTGTAACATTTATGATTATGCATAAATATTTAATTTTAATTTATGCATGTTTTTCACATGATAGATAAAATGGACAAAATAGCGAGTGTCGATTTCGAAGTACTAGATGCTGCTGGAAAAAATTAGTTGAGCTGGCACGTGGACCTGAAGTTCCACTTACGTGCCCAGGGCTTATTAGCCACAATTTCAACTCCTCTTCCATCGACTCCGGCCACTGGTACGGAAAATACAGCAAACACTGCTGTGGTTGTTTCTACAGTGAACGTCTCTGATATAGATAAGGCGAAAGCCATTATCTACATCAGGAGACACATTGATCGGACCCTGAAGGCCAAATACCTCACTGTAGAAGACCCAAAGGAATTGTGGACTGTACTGGAGGACCGCTATAAACATCAAAAAGATGTAATCCTCCCACGTGCAAGGTATGAGTGAGAAAACCTTCGACTTCAGGACTTTAAGTCCGTAGCTGAGTACAACTCAGCTCTCCATAATATCACCTCACGCCTGAAGTTGTGTGGTGAAGAAGTCTCGGAGTATCGCATGTTGGAAAAAACTTATACATCCTTCCACGAGAAGGACGCAATCCTCATGCAACAGTACCGTGAACGAAAGTTCAAAAAGTACTCTGAATTGCACTCCACCCTGATGATGGCAGAGCAAAACAGAGAACTTCTCTTGGCCACTCATAAACTACGCCCTGCAGGCTCAGCTCCTCTCCCAGAAGCTCATTTTTCTTCCAAGAAGCAGAAGAAAAATAAGGACAAATCTAACATGGGGAATGCCCATAAGAGGCCGGCCAGAAGTCCACCCCATAACAACTTTCATCCCCAGAGCAGCAAAAGTGGGACAAAGAAGAAGTGGAAGAAGACCACAGAACTGATGTCCATTCCCAAGAAAAATTGGGAGGACAAATGCCACAAATGTGGCATGACTGGACACTGGTCCAGAAACTGTCGCACCCCGCGACATCTACAAGATCTGTATCAAGCAAGCCAGAAGTCTCAAGTTGAAACAAATCTGGTAGAAAAGCAGCCGTCTACTCAGTTCTCGGCGGAAGACTTTGAGAACGATGACCTACTCGACTAGAGCCACTATCTTATTTCATGCTTTTAAAAACTTGTTGCCGTATTTTCATATTATGCTTCTCTTTTATTATAAATTATGCATTTTTGCAAGCAACTTATTGACCTCTCTATATCGGCCCGTCGATCGATATAAGAGAATTTTTTTAAAAAAAAAACTTGTATTTCAAAACCATTGTTTTAATTACGATTTTTTTTCATTGATCTATAGATGAAGTGTGAATGCCTTGTGGACAGTGCCTCGACATACACAATCCTTCGAGAAAAAAGCTATTTTTATAGCTTATATGATTATGACGGTCCCGTTATTACGATATCAGGACTATCAAACATAATAGAAGGTTCTGGTGAAGCAATTATATTGCTCCCAAATAAAACAAGACTAATAATAAAAGATGCACTATTCTCTCCTAAATCAAATAGGAACCTCATAAGTTTCAAGGACATTCGTTTAAACGGATATCACTTAGAAACAAATAAAATAAATGAGGCAGAATATCTGTATGTTACTCGTCTAAAAGATGGTTCAAAAACTATCTTAGAACGATTCAAGGGACTCCCGTCGGGTCTCTATCATACTCATATTCAATCAACAGAAGCTAACATGATTGTGCACCAGAAGTGTCATTCATCGCCAAAATTTAAACTTTGGCATAATAGACTGGGTCACCCAGGATCAGCTATGATGAAACGAATCATAAGCCAATCCACTGGACACAACATGCAGAACCTGAAGATTCTTCAGAAGTATGATTACTCGTGTCTACCTTGTTTTCAAGGCAAAATTATAACGAGACCATCCCTTTTGAAAGTGGGACTAGAGTCTCCTAACTTCTTAGAGAGAATTCATGGAGACATTTGCGGACCTATACACCCCACAAGTGGTCCATTTAGGTACTTTATGGTACTTATCGATGCATCTACTAAATGGTCATATGTGTGCCTTTTGTCCACCCGCAACTTAGCTTTTTCTAAGCTATTGGGACAAATAATTAAGTTGCGGCTCATTTCCCCGATAACCATATCAAAAAATTAAGACTTGATAATGCGGGTGAATTTACTTCACATGTTTTTCAAGACAATTGCCAAGCAACTGGCATCGAAGTTGAACATCCTGTAGCTCATGTTCACACCCAGAACGGGTTAGCAGAATCTCTTATTAAGAGATTACAATGGATTGCTCATCCATTGTTGATGCAGTCACAGTTGACTGTGGAAGCTTGGGGTCATGCTATATTGCATGCCGCATCACTTATTAGAATACGGCCTTCTGGAGGTCATATTCTATCTCCGATGCAGCTCGCTTATGGTTCACCTCCAAATATCTCTCATTTGAGAGTTTTTGGTTGTGTTGTTTACGTCCCCATTGCTCCCCCACAGAGGACCAAAATGGGTCCACAACGTCGATTAGGTATCTATGTTGGGTTTGACTCACCCTCTATAATTAGATACCTAGAACCCCTGACGGGTGACGTATTTAAGGCACGTCTTGATGACTGTGAGTTTGATGAAGGATTATTTCCTAAACTGGGCACACAGTCTAAGAAGCCAGAAGCTTCTAAGATAATTTCTTGGGACACAAAAACTTTGTCTCTTTTTGATCCGTGTACAAGTCAATGTGAAGATGAGATCCTGAAGATATTACATCTTCAGAACACTGTACATCTACTTCCGGATATATTTACTGACAACCAGAAGATTGTTAGATCACACGTCCCTGCTGCCAATACGCCAGCTAGGATTGACATCCCCAAAGATGGATGCAATCCGCCGGCAGCAAAAATGGCAATACCTCAATTAAAAAGAGGACGTCCACCAGGTTCGAGAGACAAAGTCCCTCGTAAAAGAAAAAACCCTGAAGAAATTAAGAAGATCCCAACACAGGATGTTGAGCTAAGATCAGCTACCTCTCCCCTCCTAGTTTCCCCTGAAGAGGAATAAACAAGAGAAATATTATTAAATTATGTACATACTGGAGAGGTACTGAACAGAAAAAGCACAGTCGTCGACGACGATTTACATTCAATATTGCCGTTCACGTCACTGAAAGTGACGATGACATCGATCCAAGGTCTCTAGCGAAATGTAAACGCAGAGGCGATTGGCCAAAGTGGAACGAAGCAATAGGAGTAGAGCTGGACTCACTCTTGAAACGCGAAGTCTTTGGACCAGTAGTCCAAACACCTGAAGGTGTAAAACCTGTAGGATATAAATGGATCTTCATAAGAAAAAAAAATGAACACAACATAGTTGTGCGTTACAAAGCACGCCTTGTAGCACAAGGTTTCTCCCAGAAACCGAAAATAGATTATGAAGAAACATATTCTCCGGTCATGGATAGGAATACCTTCAGATTCCTGATCAGCCTCTCTTCTCTGAAAAGCCTAGAAATACAGCTCATGGACGTTGTGACTGCATATCTTTATGGCAATATAGATAAAGATATCTATATGAAACTCCCTGAAGGATATAAAATTTCACCAGAGAAAACAGATAGACCTCGGGACACCTATTCTGTAAGGTTACAAAGATCATTGTACGGTCTTAAACAATCAGGAAAAATATGGTATAACAGACTAAGTGAGTTTCTTGCTACGCAAGGATTTACTAATGATAAAGTCTGCCCGTGTATCTTTATAAAAAGATCGGGAACAGGATTTGTTATAGTCACCGTTTATGTCGACGACTTAAATCTCATTGGATCTCCTGCAGAGATCACTGAGATATCTGAAAGCCTTAAGACAACTTTTGAAATGAAAGACCTAGGAAAAACAAAGTATTGTCTTGTCTTACAGATCGAACACCTAAAGGGTGGTATCCTGTTACACCAATCTACATATACATGAAGATTATTTAAACAATTCCACATGGATAAACGCCATCCCCTTAGTACACCAATGGTCGTTCGATCATTGGACGTAAAGAAGGACCCTTTTCTGTCCACTAGAAGAGGCGGAGGAATCATTAGGTCCTGAAGTACCTTACCTAAGTGCCATTGGGGCACTACTCTATATAGCTAACTGTACGCGTCCTGATATAGCGTTTTTAGTTAACTTATTAGCCAGATACAGTGCAGCGCGCACAAAGCGCCACTGGAATGGAGTGAAGCATCTTCTGCGCTACCTCCAAGGGTCTATAGACCTAGGACTATATTACCTGAATAGTGGGTCTTCCACTTTACTTAGTTATTCAGATGCAGGTTATAGATCAGATCCCCACACAGAGAAATCATAAACTGGATTTGTGTTTACTTTCGGTGGTACGGCTATCTCCTGGAGGTCCGTCAAACAGACCAGTGTGGCTATCTCATCCAACCATTCTGAACTCCTGGCAATCCATGAAACAAGCAAGGAGTGTGGTTTGGCTTCGCTCCGTCATTCAGCACATTTTGGCATCTACTGGCCTGAAGACTGGTGAACTTGAGCCTACTATCCTTTTTGAAGATAATGCAGCATGCGTAGCTCAACTTCAGAAAGGATACATAAAGAATAACAAGACGAAGCACATATCCCCCAAATTCTTCTGGACGTACGTCCTTCAAGAGAAAGAACAAGTCAAATACAACAAATTCAATCTTGTAATAACTTAGCAAATTTGTTTACCAAAACACTGCCATGATGTACTTTTGTAAAGCTTGTAAGAGGAATAGGGATGAGGCAACTAAAAGACCCGCAAGCCTGAAGCTTGTATAGATCAGGGGGAGTAAAACTATAGGATTGTACTCTTTTCCTTAGGACTGATGGTTTTTCTCTCTGAGTTTTCCACAGCCAAGGTTTTAACGAGGCAAACCAAGTTTACTCTGGATACAGCAGTATCCACCCCCATTAGCTTATTGAATCCTGAAGTATTTCATAAGTAGATCCAAGGAAATGGATGAATAAGGGGGAGTGTTGTGAAACCCTTACTATTCACCATTATGTCATGAGTTACACATGACCCTTGGAATCATGTAACTCATGACCCTTGGGTTGCCCCTTATCCCTATATATATGGCCATTATCATATGATGAAATAACAAGAAGAAAAATACTATTCTACGATATCTAGTATTCCTTCAAACACTATTTAATTAAGAATTATCAAATTCCAATTGCAAAACATGTGTTCGGTAGGTAGATTATATGTGATCAGATTGCACTTGCAAATCCACGCGTTTTGTGGGCATTGTTAAAAATAATTTTGAGTTCCAAATTATTTTTTTTCCATGGGGTGATCCAATGATTGGGGTTACTTGTAAAATTTATAGAAAAGGTTCTAAATTCAAATCCAAACTTAAAATAATAATAATAAATTAGAAAAAAAAAGTTTCCAGATTGTTGGCTACTGTGATTGCTATGATACGAACTATAGGTGTTCAAGTTGAACCTGTCCTATGTTAAAACGAACAAAGATAACTATTCTTAACGATACTTCAATCAATATATGATATATGTATTAAAAGTTCAATTTTATAGCCAGGAACTTCCAATTACAAGTCCACTCCATCTCTGTAACAAGTTCTTCTACTATTGTTAGCAATACTACAAAAATGGTTAATAATGACGGCGAGATATACTAATTGATGACATTTGTCTAGCCGTCATCTACGTAGGTGTCATCTTTATCATAAAAAAACAATGACAGCTCAACGCTCGTCTCATCTTCATTTATAAAAGATGACTTGCATGCATCATCTTTATTTATAGAGGATGACTTTTATGTGTCATCTCTATTTACAAAGATGACTTTTATCATTAAAAAGTGATGACAGATCAACACATGTCATCTTTATTTATAAATTATGACTTTTATACGTCGTCTTTGTTAGGTCCAGTCTGAATTTGGTAACAACATATTTGTGTAGTCCAAATCTAATTAAATATTTAATTTGATTAGATTTGGACGTCCATAATTGGTATCGACTATTTTAGGTGTAATATGATCATTATTTAGATATAAAATAGGTTGTTAGTGGGCTATTTTAGGTGTAGTAGGATTCATATTTTAGGTTTTCTTATTAGGATATCCTATTATGGCCCAAAATAGGTTTCCCATCTATACATATGGGTTGAAGGTGGAGGCACAAAGAGGAGCTCAATGTGGAGATTCAGGGTGCTTTCCAACAAAAGATCTAAGAGAAAGTCTCTACTTTGTTCTTAGGACTCGCCATCCAAGACAAAAGAAAGAAAAATCTGATCGAGCAGTCGTCGACTTTGTTCAGGAAGATTGCTAAGGTTAGGGTGAGTGATTTCAAGTTGTAATATCTATCTTTTCTTCTTGAGTGTTGCCCCTAAATTTTACTGTAGATTTTATTTATTTTTATATTGATATTTATATGTCGAGGACGAATACATATATACGAAGTATTTAATTATATATATTTTAAAAAAAATTTAATATAAGTTTTTAATGAATATAGGAAATAAATAGTTTTGTTTCGAAATACTTATAAGGTAAATATTTTTGTATATAAAATGTGTCCCGCCAAATTTTAGTCAAACCTTATTTTTATTTTAGTATTATAAAAATATTATTTTATTTGTTATACAAGGATAGGTAATAATTAAAATAATATTTTACTTTTGTACTATTTGCATGCAATGTACATAAAAATAAATTCATGTATATTTGTAAAAAATAGTTTTTAAAAAATTCTTTGGAATTTTTTTTAATTTATAAAAAGTTGTTTTAAATTAATTGATATTAATGTTTAAATATTTTGATGATTTAAATTAGAGTTGCGATGTTATTAATTTACCTTTTAAATTGTTTCAGATTAATGTGAGATTTATTGAGTGGGGTTTATAGCGGTCTTAATCCTTATCTAACTAGGATCTCTCTACCCTATATATAGGGGAGCCTTACCATTGTGTTTTTCCATAATTTTTTCATCCACCGACACCAAGTTTGTGCCGTGCACCTGTCAGCCGTGACAACCTCGGGTCCACCCAGACGTCTTTCCAATATTTTGATTATTACATTTACATGTAATAATTATCGTGTCCAACACACCTGGACACATCTCATCATCACAATCCCATTGTCGGACACAACCCGATACCATTCCCAATACACCCAAACAATCCCTAACCCTAACCTAACCCTAATCGAGCCTTCTACCACCCCTTACATGTTCTCCGTCGTGTCCTCGACCCTCGTCGGCAGACTTCGCTTCTACTACCACCATGGAAAATCCCACCCCGTCGCCACATCTTGTATTACGCCGCATCCCACCACCTTCACCACCTCTCCTCCAGCGGCTGAGCCCTCCTCTGCGCCGTCGATTCCAAGATCCGGCAGGCCGAGCTCCTCTCAGTACCGTCGGCGAAGCCTCTCCACCGCCTCTTCGAGCACAGCATACCCTATGCCTTGCCAACAGACTGTTTCCTAGATTCGTCCTTCGTGCTCCCCGACGTATAGCTGAGTCAGCACCGATCCCTACGCCTCCATGGTCCTCCGCAGTCACCTATCTGCCGTGGCCATGCTCCGCCGGCCAAGCTATTGTTAGCACCGGGGCACAATTTTTTGATAGAAAACTGAGATAATAAAACAATTGTAAGAACAATGTTCCAACACAACACTTCTAGGAAGGTTGCGTGAGTTTAACGAAGATCTAAGAAGATCTCGTTATAGCAGCATATGATGTACGAGAATCTAAAAAGATTTCATAATTCA
This sequence comes from Iris pallida, assembly GCA_029216955.1. Classification (NCBI taxonomy): domain Eukaryota; kingdom Viridiplantae; phylum Streptophyta; class Magnoliopsida; order Asparagales; family Iridaceae; genus Iris; species Iris pallida. Next base: position 7,634,306 of record JANAVB010016195.1, read on the forward strand.
CAGCAGCGAAGAAGATGACAGGCGAAAGATGGAAGATGGCCTGCTGGGGTGAATGATCACCGTTGCTCAAAGCTATATTCGCCCCCACACGAATAGCTTCCAGGAATCAGCAAGTTCGTCGGAGAACTTTGGAACACTTCTGCTCTTCTGACTCCTCGGATCGTACACGGACTCCCGTGCAAAAGCAACGCTGGTGCAAAGCTTCTCTTCTCTCTGACAGGCTCTGTTTACTTGTGTTAAGAAACACTTGTAAACTTTCGTAACTCTCTGAATATATTCTATCCACTTGCCTGTGAGAGAGGGAGACCTTATATAGGTCCGAGTAGCAACTGCCCGGTTAGCACAACATTCGGGACGTGGTAATAACCACTCCGAACGTGCAGTAACCGCTCAGATCATGCACATTCACGATCTGAAGCAAGTTGCGCCACTCGCGTACCCTGTGCGCCTTGCACACTGCGTGCAGCACGCGCACTGAGCCACTTGCACCACCTGTGCGCCCTACGCACCCTGCGCCAGCCACGCAACTGGATGCGCAACTGGACGCGCATCTGGTTGCGCCACTGGGCACGCCATTGGGCGCACACCTGGTCGTGCAACCTAGGACATACAACCTGAGCCGTGCAACCTGGCAGCGTAACCTAGTCGCACAACCTGGCAGCGCTCCTGGCCGCACAACCTGGCCTGCGCTACCTAGCAGCGTGCCTGGCCGCGCAAGTGGCTCGCACAACGATTACAACTTAAGCGCACTATGCGCGCCGCGCAACCTGAGCCGCGCAACCTAGCAGCGCAACCTGGCAGCGCTCCTGGCCACGCAACCTGGCCTGCGCAACTGGCCACACAACCTGGCAGCGCACCTGGCCGCGCAAGTGGCTCGCGCAACGAGCCCAACTTAAGCGCACTATGCGCCCAGCGACGATGCTGACGTACTAAGTGTAAGTGCGCCAACAAAACGCCACATTATGCCTCATGAGCCCATGAGCCCGAGTTCGAGTCCGAGTTCGAGTCCGAATCTGAGTCCGAGTCCGAGTCCGAGTCCGAGTCGCTAAGCCCCTACGGGGCTTAGCTCCCATGGAAATAAATTTCTCAAGAGCAAAAAGCGTTAATGCTTTTAATTATTGATTTTGCCTTTTTCCCATTAGAAAAATAATCCTATATGGCACACCCATGTGCACCTCCACACCACATGTGCAACTCTAAATAACATAGCTAATATATAGAGATACAACTTCTTTGGCCTATCCGATGTGGGACTAAAGTTTCTAAAGAAAAGGCCAAAAACCCCCACAATCTCCCACATATCTCTATATATGGGTATAAGTGTTCCCTACAGTAACTGTCCATCATGCATTAGGAGAGATGTCACTGACGACTTGAATCTTCCCGCATGGGTCAAACAACAGACTATAATACAAGAATGGACTAAGCCTTGAATTCTGCATCATAGCTGAAATTTTTCCCACTCACATAATGTAGTTACATGTGCTTCTGGCTACACATTAAAGTCCTTGTGCCAGCCTGGTTTCAGTGTATAATTTTGGGCGTCTACAAGTTTACCCTCAAGAGACGGCCTGATATCTCTTTGTCCATACACTATAGTTGAGTTTATTATAAAGAGACATGGCATGAAGCGCTTTGTGCTTCCCTTGCGGTGCTACGCCGCTATGACATGGCTTAAAGCCGAGGACTTACCCCGTACCGGAAACCTTATCGTAGTGTCATACTACTGTAGCCTGAGGCAAACCGCCTCTTTGTAGTGCCATACTACCCAGCATGAAGCCTTAGGCTCCCTTGCGGTGTTACGCCGCAACGACATGGCTTACAAGGCCGAAGCTTTATCCCTAACCGGGTACCTCATCGTGGTGTCGTGCCACTGTAACATGAGGAACTCCTCCTTTTTGTAGTGCTGACTACACCCCTCTTTATTTTAACATACAACATTAGGCTAACTGCCTATTTACGGTGCTACGCCGCTGTGACTTGGGTAGCAAAGTCGAGGCAATACCCATGCCTGGAAACCTCATGGTGGAGTCACCCCACAGTAGCATGGAGTTTCACTCCTTGTAGTACTGTTCTACCATGCTTCCTGTAAAGCACACCAGACATTCACTCTGCCGGTGAACTCATTAAGGCATTTAAGCCAACCTTCCCACATGATCCATTTCCATAGAAAATAACAGTAGACAACAGTGGTTATAGGTCCGTAACCTCTCCATGTCCAGTAGAACATGTACCCACCGTTTCTGATATTCTTCCGATTAGTGGTCCTCCCTTGAACCAAAAGCTAGATGCTTAGTATATTTCTCTTTGAACTATTAGCATAAAACTTTATGGTAGGAATACAATAATACAATATCAGAATGCCTTCAAACCTATTTTACAAGCTGTGTCATCGACCAGCTGGCGCTTGAGGCCCTTGGTGAACGGATCCGCCAGGTTCTCCTTACTCCGAACATCAATCACTGCAATAACACCCCTCTTGATGAGATTGTTTACTGCCCTGTGCTTCAATCGCACAGTCCTTTTTTTCCCGTTGAAGAGATCATTTGATGCCACCGTCGCAGTCGCCTGATTGTCGTAGTATATCGGTATCGTCGGTATTTGTGCCCCAACCACTGGAAGATCATACATGAGCTCCAGGAGCCATTCTGCTTCCTCGGCTGCGGAATCAAGTGCAAAGAACTCAGATTCCATGGATGACCGCGAGAGCATAGTCTGCTTCTTCGACTTCCACGATATAGCAGCTCCACCCATTGTGAAAATGAATCAACCTGTGGACCTCTCGCTCTCCACCTCTGAGCACCAACTAGCATCACTGAAGCCTTCCACTACCGGCAGATCTTTGCTGTAGTACACTGCATATGTCTGAGTCTTCTTGAGATATCTCATAACCCGTTTCACAGCTTTCCAGTGTTCAATACCTGGGTTGCTCATGAAATGACTCAGCATTTCCACGACGAAAGCTATATCAGGCCTTGTGGCAGTAGTAGCATACATCAAACTCCTGATTATGCTTGTATACTCCAGCTGCCTGACACTTTCCTCTGAATTAGGCTTCAGCTTCATATCACACCTGTACGACGTATCGATCCCTGGAAGATCCCGATACCCATAACGAGTGATCATTTTCTCAATATAATGAGACTGTGACAACGCTAGTCCAGTGTCTGTCCGGATGATCTTGTTCCCTAAGATCACATCAGCTTCCTCCAAGTCCTTCATACTGAACTTGCTTGAGATGAATTTCTTTGTCTCTATAACACAGCTCATATTCGTACATAGGATAAGCATGTCATCCACGTACAGACAAATGATCACACCTCTTCTATCAGCGAACTTCGTGTAAGCACACTTGTCCGTCTCGCTGACCATGTAGCCATTTGACCATATAACTTTGTCAAATTTCTCATACCACATCTTGGGAGCCTGTTTAATACCGTATAAAGATTTTACCAACTTGTAGACTTTGTCTTCAAGACCCTTGACGACAAATCTCTCTGGCTGTTGCATGTATATCTCTTTGGTCAGCTCGCCATTTAGGAAAGCCGTTTTCACATCCATCTGATGTATCACCATCTTATGTATTGCTGCAAGAGCAATCAACACTCTGATGGTGGTCATCCAGGCTACTGGAGCATACGTGTCAAAGTAGTCAATCCCCTGCTTCTGAGAAAACCCCTTGGCTACCACCTAGCCTTGAATTTGTCAATAGTTCCGTCTGTTTTAATCTTCTTCTTGAAGATCCATTTGCATCCGATGGGTTTTGCTCCTTCAGGAAGATCAACCAACACCCAAGTGTTATTTGAGGTGATAGAATCAATTTTATTGTCAATCGCCTCCTTCCAAAAATTGCGTCTCTGGTCTTCATCCCCTCATCATAGGTAAGCGGACCAGCTTCCACATAATAGGTGACAAGTCACTTCCGAAGTCCTTCGGCCTCCTCATACGCTTAGTTGACGGCTCAGCTTGTTCTGGTTCAATCGTTATTTCAAGAACAATATCTTTTTGGACCACATCTTTATTGAAGACTTCAGTTTCTTGCGCACCCTCAATGTTCTCCGGTACATCCATAAGAACAATATTCTTGTGCCTTGCAAATTTGTCTTCAAAATATTCTGCGTCGTGAGATTCAATGATATGATTTGACTCAATATCAAGAAATCTCCGAGCATCACTCTTCTCGGCATACCCCAAGAAGATCATCTTAGTAGTACTTGTCCCAAGCTTCTGAATCTTCAGATCTGGAAGCTTGACATATGCCAGACCCCCCACACTCGAATGATATTCAAGTTAGGTCTAACCTTGAACCAGAGTTCATGAGAGTAACGTCTGAAGTTGCATGAGGCACTCTATTTAGAATAAAAGTGACCGTCAATGCAGCTTCTTTCCAGTAGCACTTAGGAAGGCCATCAGTCAATAACATTGAGTTAATCATTTCAGTTATTCTGTTCTTCCTCTCTGCTACTCCGTTTGATTGAGGAGAGTACGGAGCCATAGTCTCATTGACAATTCCATGTTCTTTGTAGAACGATGCGAATTCATGAGACCTGTACTCCCCCCTCGATCACTTTTATTTTTTGAGTTGTTGTCCAGTCTGCCGCTCAGCTTCGGCTCTGAACTCCTTGAACTGATCTCAAATGCTTCGTCTTTAGCCTTAAGCAAGTAGACGAACGCATACTTTGAGAAGTCATCAATGAAGGTTATGAAATACTTCATCCCGGCCTTTGTAGAGAACTGTTTGAAGTCACAGATATCGGAGTGTACCAACTCCAGAAGATCTGTACTTCGATTAACCGAGAAAAGGGTTTCCTTGTGATCTTTATTTGAGCACAAACTTCACATTTCTCTACCTTACCCCCCACACTTGGAGATAAGTCCTAGACTAGACATTCTATTTATTCGTTTACAATGAACATGTCCTAGCCTATTATGCCACAACTCAAGAGTATAAGCAGAATGAGTGATTGTATTAAGTACATCAATTACATTGGACTGATTTACAAGCTGAATTTTGAACATCCCTTCGGTATAAAAAGCTTTCCGAAAATATGTTTCTTTAATAGACATCACCATCTGGCCAGCATTGATGTCCATCCTGAGGCCTGCGTTGCAGAGTAGGCCTCCTGAGATCAGGTTCTTGGCGATAGCAGGTACGTGCTTCACTCCTTGAAGCGTCAGAGACTTCTCCGAAGTCAGCTTCAACACCACCGTCCCGATCTCGAGCACTTCAGTTCGTGCCTGGTTCGCCATCATAACCACTTCAGAAGTAGGTATGTAGGTGGTGAACCACTCCTTACTGGAGCAGACATGGCAGGAGGCTCCAGTGTCTACCCACCAGTCAGAGTCAGTCCCTACCGCATCAACGTGCGCAATCATAGCAACAATGCCAGTAATCATAGATACCTTATACTAGGCTCTCCTTGCTCTGATTGCTTGGTCTTTGCTATGCATTCACTTTTGAAGTGGCCCTTCTTGCCACACTTGAAGCAAGGCATTGGAGACTTTGGCTTCTTTTGCTTGAAAGAAGTTTTCTTGACTTTCAGATTGTCAGTGTCCTTCTTCTTACTGTGGGAAGCCGCCTGCTTTCTCCTTGATTCCTTGGTATGAACCATATTGGCGTTAGCCAATTGCTTGGACAGTGAGTCCACCTTGAGTTAAGCTCGCATCTGGTCCTCAACATAGATTTCTTGCAAGAGATCTTCAAGGCTGATCTCAAGCTTCTTCCTATGCATGTTTGCATAGAACTTACTCCACCCAGCGGGGAGCTTTGAGACAATTCCTCCAATAACAAACTTGTCGGGGAGCGGCATCGCCTCGTCTTCTAACTTCTGTCGCAGCTTCAGAAATTCTTTTACCTGCGGCAACATGGACTTCTTGTCCTCAAAGAGCCATTTGTGATATTTTTCAACCACAAATATCTTGCTTCTGTTCTTGTCTTCTTCGTACAGTTTCTCTGGAGACTCCCATATGCCTCTGGCAATTGGTTTTTTACTGTAAGATTCTGCTAGAGAATCCTCTATAGCATTCAGGATAAGCAGCCTGCAAATGCTATTTTCCCTTCTCCACTTGGCCTGAAGTTTAGTAGCCGCAGTGATTGTGGCAGTAGACCCAACATCTGGAACAGAAGGTTCCTCAGCAATAAGCACGTGATCAACGTCTCTGAGTTGAAGAGTGAGATAAACCTTCCTCTTCTAGACTTGATAATGCTCTCCATCAAACTTTTCTAACTTACAAGTATTGAAGAGTGAAGCATTAAAGTTTTCTATCGTAGCAATATAGCTTTGAGATTGTTAGCGCCGGGGCATAATTTTTCGATAAAAAACTGAGATAATGGAACAATTATAAGAACAATGTTCCAACGCAACACTTCTAGGAAGGTTACGTGAGTTTAACGAAGATCTAAGAAGATCTCGTTACAGCAGCATATGATATACGAGAATCTAAGAAGATTTCGTAATTCACAGCAGCGAAGAAGATGACAGGCGAAAGATGGAAGATGGCCTGCTGGCATGAATGATCACCATTGCTCAAAGCTATATTCGCCCCACACGAATAGCTTCCAGGAACCAGCAAGTTTGTCGGAGAACTTTGGAACACTTTTGCTCTTCTGACTCCTCGGATCGTACATGGACTACCGTGCAAAAGCAACGCTAGTGTAAAGCTTCTCTTCTCTCTGATAGGCTCTGTTTACTTGTGTTAAGAAACACTTGTAAACTTTCGTAACTCTCTGAATATGTTCTATCCACTTGCCTGTGAGAGAGAAGAGACCTTATATAGGCCCGAGTAGCAACTGCCCCGGTTAGCACAACATTCGGGACGTGGTAATAAACACTCCGAACGTGCAGTAACCGCTCAGATCATGCACAGGAACGATCTGAAGCAAGTTGTGCCACTCGCGCACTCCATGCGCCTTGTACACTGTGTGCAGCACGTGCACTGAGCTACTTGCGCCACCTGCGCGTCCTGTGCACCCTGCGCCAGCCGCGCAACTATACGCGTATCTGGTTGCGCCACTGGACACGCCATTGGGCGCGCACCTGGTCACGCAACCTGAGCCGCACAACCTGGCAGTGCAACCTGGTCGCACAACCTGGCAGCGCAACCTGGCCTACGCAACTGGCCGCGCAACCTGGCAGCGCGCTTGGCCGCGCAAGTGGCTCGCGCAACGAGCGCAACTTAAGTGCAAAGTGTGCCAACAAAACGCCACATTATGCCTCATGAGCCCGAGCCCGAGTCTGAGTCTGAGTCCGCGTCCGAGCCCGAGTCCGAGTCCGAGTCCGAGTCCGAGTCCGAGTCTGAGTCGCTAAGCCCCCACGGGGCTTAGCTCCCATGAAAATAAATTTCCCAAGAGCAAAAAGCATTAATGCTTTTAATTGTTGATTTAGCCTTTTTCCTATTATAAAAATAACCCCACATGGCACACCCATGTGCACCTCCACACCACATGTGCATCTCTAAAATAGCATAGCTAATATATAGAGATACAACTTCTTTGGCCTATCCGATGTGGGACTAATGTTTCTAAAGAAAAGGCCAAAAACCCCAACAGCTATCGCCAGTAAGTTTCCTCCTCTATCTCTCTGCCTGACTCCCTCTCACTTCACTCTTTCTCTCTCTCGCCTCCACTTCCTCTCTCCGATCTCACTTCATCCTCTTCTCTCTCTTTCCTCTGTAATTGTTATTATCTCTTCCTTTTGTTTTTTTCGTTTGTCATGCTGGTAGAGAACAACAGTTCAATTAATTATTATTATTATTATTTATATTATTATTATTATTATTATTATTATTTACTATAATCTATTTACTAATTGATATGGATTAAAGTCAGTATATATATTTTTGGTACTAATAATATGATTATTAGTATTATTAAATTTGTTTAGTTATTGTTATTACCAAATAAAATAATTTCTCAAAAATTGTATTTGTAACTAAAATATAGTATTGAGCTTACATTTATTTTCAAATTAAGTTTATAAAACCTAAATATATTATTATATTATTTTAAATTTATTTTTGACCTAAAATTTGTGTTTGACAAATTGGGACTTTTAGTCTGAAAATGATTTCTAGATTCTTAACATAATTATTTACAAGTATTTTGACTAATAAAAAAAATAGTTTTCAAATATTATAAATATTTTTCTAAACTATTATATGTATTTATTTACACCAATCTCTTAGTTGTCATCGTTGATTACGGCTAATCATTTTTTCTCTCTTGCAAAAATAGACTTCTTTATGTCGACCTTAGCTAATTGGACTGTTTTGGACTCGATGGAACAGTCTGTCCCATCATCAGAGGCCATCATGTGAAATTTTAACACCGAAGTCAAATTTTATGCTACCATGATTATCGTACCACACCAGGCCCACTACCAGAAAAAATACCTTGGCATTACTGTTTATTTACATAGCTCATCATATTGCATTTATTTATTTATTTATTATTTATTTTCCTGCAATATATATTATTCTTCTAAAATACATGTAAATGCAAATTATTGTTTAGTCATGTTTTTCATTATTTATTTATTTCTATGCACATTAAACGTAGATTTAAGAGACTACCCATTGGTTGTATCGACTTCAGTGGCCTTGACACATGTGTGCCACGAAGTCACGAGTCACATATAGATCTCGAATATGCGTAGCCGGCTGGCCACCGGTACGTATAAGCCATTTGATAGGTTTAACTGCTAATATTATTTGTATGATTAGTTTGACTTAGCAGTTAATAGAGGTTATATATGTTGTGGATACAATATAAATAGGCATGAGATGGGTAGGACAGTTCCTTAGCTTATGAGCCATGTATGGACTTCTCCTTTTGTAACTCAGAAGCTCTGGTGGAGATACGGTGTGAGATCCCCCTACTGTTATTAATGACTGTTAAAAAGAACGTTACAGACGTAGGCCCCTGGTGCCCAAAGAGAGGACTATGCCAATCCATTATGGTTAGAATGTCTATGCGTTGGAGGTTATTTTATAAATTGCATTCACATAGGCTGGTTAGGCGACCTTATCCATTTAGGTATATGAACTTTTGGTTTATGTACTTGTACCTAATTGCGACTTGGAACAATATTTTGTTGCGTACTAGTGTGCCACACCTTATCCTTGTTTGGTTGTAGGTATGGTTCACTGCTTCGATGATAGGATACTAAACCTTGTTGTGGTCCGGATACTACATCGAATTTATGGCATGGAAAGGTACTTCATCATAGATTAGGGTACCATATCATGTTCTTGTTTGGTTTGGGGGATGGTATGCTAATTCAAGAATGGAGTATTGGACCATGTTATGATCTGAATTACTTTGAGCAGTTTATATTCAGCAATATGACATATTTTTCTGTATCATGTTACGTCCCTCTGAGGACCTAGTGGTCTCTCTAGGTATGTGTTTTCTTGACTTTTCACAGGAGTTCCAGCCAAGATCGTGATCTTCTCATTCCTATCGAAGATGACATGCTCTTGGATCACATTTGCTGCTTGTATTCTTTATTTTTCTATTTTCTTCTTTCTAGTTAAATGCTTGGTAGTGGATTTATCTCCATCCAGCAACTTGTATAATGACATTTCATATTGATTCTATAATATCTTTATTTCCTTCTTTTGTGGATGAGATTAGTGAGCCATGGTTATCTATATACTGCATTTACAGCTTATGTATATTTATTATACTGTTGGCATGTTTACGCACCTAGTCCTACGTATTTTAGGACCGGGGCATTACATGTTTTCGTAGTGGCCCATACAGGTCAACGAACAAATTATTTGGTTACATCACTGTACCAAGTAAGCTTGCATATAGGATAAGAGTTTAGGATCTCATCCACATGCTTGATCTCCTTACTTGATTCAATATTTGAACTCTCGTTTGACTACCTTGATTTACTTCATGCTTGATTCCTTTTCTATCGTGAATCTTATTTTTCGTGCTTAATAGAGGTTAGGAAGATGACTTGTACTAGGTATATATGCTCTATTTTTCAATTATACTATTAGTTGAACTCTTGTAAGTTAGGTAGCATACCTCACAACCTAGCATCCCATTGTCCTTATGACACTATCACTGGACTTTGAGGAAAAAGTTGCCTCCGCCTACGGAGGCACGGGATGGGGTCATCCCAATCCCTAAAGCAACTATAGAGGTTATTAACCTCCCAACTGCTCAAGCTTCGGGGTTAGTCCCTGTCAAAATGCCTCGAGGAGAGGTCATGTGGATACATCCCGATCTCACTGACGACCTAACCAAGCCTGATGTACGACATACTGTTAAGACCAAAGGCAGGAAGGTAATCTTATAATACTGTCTCTGCCCCGTCCGATGACGAAAGGGTCAAAGCAACCAGGACTACTCTAGAATACTCGCGTAACTATGACCAGGCCCAAGCAAAAGAAACAGTACCAATGCCGACAGCCACAGCTCTGGGCACTTCCGAGCTAGGTTCGTCCTAACCTTCAATGGCGGACAAACAGAAGCAAAAGGAGGGGCATTTTGATAAGCGCCTCGGAAAGGATACCACTGCAGGGTTGGATCGACCCTACAATTTTGACATACTGGCTCAATTAGCCAATACTCCAGCCAGACTGTCATTATTTGAGCTTCTCCGCCTTTCAAAGAAGACTCGAGAGGCTCTGGCCGAGGCATTACAAAATGCCAAATCTTATATGGGGAAGATACGATAGCCAGATGAAGATCTTGCTGCATGCCCCAAATGTCACAGTGTGATAGAGGCGGTGCCCAACATCACATTCTCACAACGGGATATGCTATTAAAGAATAATAGGCATGCCCGATCCTTGTATTATACAGGGTACATTGGTATTGTCAAGGTCGATCGTATGCACATCAACCATGGTTCGTCTGTGAGCGTTATCCCCCACCGTCTGCTGCATACGTTGGGGATCCGAATGTATTGGCTTTCTGTGACTCAAACCACGATCAATGGGTTCAATAACGACAAAAGTTGCCCAGAAGGGAAAATTTGCTTGAAAATTCAGATTGGTGACCTGAAGACTGAAGCGACTTGCTATGTCATTGACGCGGATGTCTGGTATAATATCCTGTTGGAATGACCTTGGATCCATGAGTACATGATTTTGCCATCTACCCTCCACTAACGCTTCAAATATGTCAACAGCAACGGAGTGGTAAAAACTGAGTTCGCGAACATTGATCCCTTTAAAGGGGTTGAGGTTTACTATGCTGAGTCTTGGCTGTTCCGAAAGAAATACCATAAGGACTCAGACGAAGACGCTGATGACGAAATCGAAGCTCAAACTGCCTCTGAAGAGCCCATCAGAGTGCGTCTAAAGGAATGCCTTATGTCACCCACGACTGAGACTACAGCCCCTCTGATAGCCCGATTGAAAGGAGGGCCACCTACCAAAGGACGCCCTACGACGTCTGCGGTTCAAGCTACAACTCCTTTGGTGGTGCGACTGAAGGAGAAGCCGCCAAAGAAAGGAAACCCTTCTGTCAAGCTAATTGTGGTGAAGCTGCACAGCCTGCCTCATCCTACTCCATCCATGCCTACCTCAGGTGCTGGGGGTAGAGGTCTTAATAATACGGTTGTGCCCAACTTTACTACGTTTGACGATGTAATCCCTGAGGACGATTTATCCTATTTTATCAATAATAGAATGCCTTTCAACTACTCTCCTGATTTCTCTGCTTATTCTTTAGATCAAAACTTGAGTCCCTCACTACAGACACAAACCGTATTTGTTTATTCAGTAAAACAAGTACTCCCTACATGTGGTGCCTATTTTATAGTACCTGGTATGGATGGAGGGAAAAGAGCCCATCATCTTTGGCCGAGTAGACGGCTCCCGGACTCATACTCTTTGTGAGCCAGAACCTGAAGTCGGTACAGTTCAGGCTCACCACTATACCCCGCAAGCCAGGCACATCATCCAGAAGATGGGTTATGACCTGGACAGTAATATAGGTCTCAATTATGGAAAAGGTTGTCACATGTTGATCAGGGTTAATGTTCCTAAAGGCAAGTCTAGCCAGTATTACCAGAAAACTCGCTAAGGCCTCGGATATGTCCCGTCTAAAGCACCCAAAGTTCTGTAACACAAAGAAGTGGCACACTCGTATTCTTCTGACTCTTTCTGCGACTCCGATGTTAGTATCGGAGAGGTGTTCCGTAGAACATTGTCAGTGAATATGACGTTAGCGGAATAAGTCGATGAAGACGATGAGCCATTCTTCGAACCCCTCGAAGTTGAACCCTGGGCTCAACAACTTTGTGCCTAATGGGAGAAACGCTTGGAGTTACGTGAACCGCCTACCGAAGATGAAGTTGTACAAATCGACCTAGGGGATGACTCTTCTCCTAAACCGATCTTCATCAGCAAAAGTTTGAAAGGAGAGGATCGCTAGTCTCTTATTGAGCTTATAAGAGAATACATAGACATCTTCGCTTGGAGCTACGAAGATATGCCGGGCTTAGACCCGAATGTTGCCATACACAAATTGAATAACCTGCCTAAAGTTAAGCCAATAAAGCAACAACAACGGTGTTTTCTCCCCGATACCATAAACGCTATCAAAAAGGAAGTCAATAATCTAATAAAGAGCGGCTTCATCTGCGAGGAACAACATCCAGATTGGGTGGCCAATATCGTCCCCGTCACTAAGAAGAATGGGAAGATCTGAGTCTGTATAGATTTTCGTGATCTAAATGCCGCCTGCTCCAAGAATAAGTTTTCGTTATCCATCATCGACGTAATGGTCGACAACACCTATGGGTTTGAGTGCATGTCTTTCATGGATGGTTACTCTGGCTATAACCAGATCAAGATTTTTTCAGACGATGAGGAACATACGTCCTTTCGGACTCCGATGAGGGTATTCAGTTATACAGTGATGCCCTTTTGCTTAAAAAATGTGGACGTTATGTACCCACATGCTATGAGTATCATATTACGCAAATACTTGCGTAAGACAGTCGAATGTTACGTCAATGACATCGCTGTCAAAAGTTGCTTTCGTGGTGATCAACTCCATGATTTAAGAATTGTCTTCGATTTGATGAAGACATACCAGTTAAAGATGAATCCAGCCAAGTCCTTCATGGGGGTATCCAGTGGCAAGTTTTTTGGCTTCATTGTAAATTCGGAGGGTATCCACGTCGACCCTGAGAAGACAAAATCCATCATCGAAATACAACCGCCAAAGAATCTTCGTGAACTACGCGATCTTCAGGGACACTTGGCTTACATCCTAAGGTTTATTTCTAACCTCTCAGGTTGTTGTAAACCCTTCACTGAGCTGATGAGGAAAGGGGTATCTTATGTCTGGACTGAGGAATGCCAACGAGCCTTCAAAGACATAAAAGAATACATTACGAATCCTCCAGTCCTAGTAGCCCCAGTCATAGAAAGGCCCTTTCTGCTGTACGTCCGAGCTTTGGATCACTCTTTCGGAGCCCTGTCAGCTCAGAATAACAACGCATGTCACGAATTGGCTATCTATTACCTCAGCCATCAGCTAATCAGAGCCGAGCACATGTATACCCTTGTAGAGAAAGAATGCCTCACCCTCGTCTTCGCTATCTAAAAACCCGACATTATATAGTCGAAAGACGATTCACATCATCTCTCGAGTCAATCCCCTCAGGGTCCTTATTACCAAGCCAGGGGCATTAAACTCATGCCTTACCACATGGGCGATACTTCTGTCCCCTTACGACATAGTATTTGTCTCACAAAAGGCGGTCAAGGGTCAAGCATTAGCTGATTTTCTGGCTGCCCATCCCTAGTCGAGACATCAAAGCTCTACGAAGATATCCCTGATGAAGTAATGGATGCCTACACCACCACAAAAGAGCCACTTTGGTGATTATTCTTTGACGGTGCTTCAAGAACAAGTACTAAAGGCGATATTGTGGCGAGAGTGGGGGTAGTGTTAATCTCACCCGACGACTTGGTCATCCAACGAGCATATTCACTCTCAGAACTGTGTTCTAATAACGTTGCTGAGTACAACGCTTTCATTGTCGGACTTCGACTAGCCGAAGATCTAGGGGTCGACTTTCTTGAAGCTTACGGCGATTATCAGCTGAATGTCAACCAAGTTCGGGGACAATCCGAGGTCCGATACGAGAACCTGGTCCCATACCATCAAGCAATAATTTCCATTATCTCTACTTTTACGAGGTTCTTCATAGAACACGTTCCCCGGTTGCAGAACCTGGAAGTCGATGCCCTAGCAGGACTTGCGACATCGTTAGCAGCACCTGTCGGAACTCAGCACACTATCACGGTGATAGGGTAAGAGTTGGTATGTCCTAAAAATAGCTTATGTGTACAAGCCTATCAGTCCATAAAGGTCGGAGAAGACACTCGAGACTGGCAATCCCCTTTTATAGATTTTATAGTGTACGAAATCTTATCGAATAATACAAAAGAAGCGGCTTTCGTCAGAAGGTGCTCTCTTCGATTTTTCTGTGAGACTCAAACTAAGACGTTATACCGCCGTTCTTTCGACAGACTCCTACTCCGATGTTTATCAGGGCAGGAAGCTAAGGACGCACTGCACGAGGCTCATGACGGTACTTGTGAGGCTCATCAACCACGGCCTAAACTCCAAGATTGACTCAGGCGCATGGGTTACTATTGGCCTACAATGATAGTCGATGCACTGGCGTACGCTAAGAAATGTCGGATGTGCCAGATCCACACTGACTTTATTCACCAGTCGTCGGAATTCTTGCACCCAACGGTGGCATCCTGGCCATTCGAAGCATAGGAAAAGTATATTATTGGCACAATTACCCCTCATTCATCAAAAGGTCATCGCTTTATTTTGGATATAACCGACTATTTCTCCAAGTAATCAGAAGCTATACCATTCGTGGAAGTAAAAACCTCCGACGTGATCAAATTCCTTAAATATTATGTCATTTACCGGTTTGGATTACCTCGGAGGATCATCTATGACAATAGCCCGCAATTTGTCAGCAGCTCTTTTCGTAGATTGTGTGACCAGAATCGAATCCAAAGCATAGCCTCGACAGCCTATAACCCAGCAGCCAATGGGTTGGCCGAGGCTTTGAATAAAACCATTATCAAACTCCTCAAAAAAGTCATGTCTTCTAAAAAGCGCGACTGGAATGAGAAGCTCGGCGAAAGTCTTTGGGCCTACCAAACCATGGTCCATACACCTACCGGTAGTACGCCATTCTTGCTGGTATATGGAAGTGAAGTCGTGCTCCCTTTGGAACTCCAAATTTCATTTCTACGGATGTCTCTTAATAGTCATATGACTACAGAGGATAATCATCGCTTGCGACTACAAGAGTTGGAAGCACTTGGTGAAAAATGCCTGCAAGCTCAACAACCCATTGAGCTAGACCAGGAATGAATCTCGGGAGCCTTCAACAAAAAGGTCAAAGAAAGGTCATTTTGGGTCGAAAATCTGGTCCTATCAGTTAGAAGGCCAATGATCTTGACTCACAAGACTGCTGGAAAGTTCCAACCTAAATGGAAGGGACCATTTGTTGTGGAAATGGTCTATTCCAATGGTACGTACCAACTAGCAAAACCTAACGGAGATTTGTTCATGATGCCTATTAACGACATGTTTCTCAAGAAATACTATGTATGAATGTCCAGTTTTTCTCCCATTCCTATATTTGGGTTTTATCACATCCTGGTCTAAATGTATGCCATGTCCATATTACCTCTGAGTGTACATTCTTACCTATCGATCTTGTTTCAACACGTCCATATCACCTCTATTGGCAAAGACCATCGCTTATCGTCTACACCTAGTTCTAGGTACATTCATGATAAGCCCATCGAACAAATATGTCCATACTACCTCTGAGTTATTCTCATGATCCTTACCATATTTTCTTAAACCTCTGAGTAAGTAACCTATCTAGAATCCTATTTTTGTCATGTTCATATCACCCTGAACAAACATCTTTTCTATCCTTCAAGAAAATACATCAAAAAAGACGAGTCTACAAATGTTCGCAATCACAAGAAGATCACATAAAGCCAGCAAAAAGAGATAGATTTTTTATTTGATATTCATGATTACATATGATGAAAATCTACTACATGGTTAGATTTTTCATTGATATTCATGATTACATATGATGAAAATCTACTGTTGGCTCACGGCTCCCCTATTATAGAGGGCAGTAATGTGACAAATGCCCCCATTGTAGAGGACAGTGATGTGACAAATGCCCATAGAAATCTACTACTGGCTCACAGCTCCCTTAATTTTTCAAGACAGGCAAGAAGGCTGTCTCGAGTGCGCAGAGTGGTCGCCTCGCCCATGCGAAGAAGCTGTTGGAAGACAGGATGTCAACTTGGACAATCAGTCATAACCATGTAGATCTGACACTATATCGGCGGACAATATGTCTCGTCTCGGGAGTAAAGACAGCTGGCATGATGTATGAATGGGGACCACTTTGCTTGATCTCATAACAAGATCTCACATCAGAATGGTTGTCTCTTCGAAGTAAATGACTTATGATGTCCTTCTACGCTCCATCTGAACAGGCACAAGTCAAGATACGATCTGCACAAAAAGATAAAATCAAAGAATCAGTCCTCTTCAAAAAAGACTTGGGGAAAGTTGTTTGCCTATTGCCTAATGGTCACACCTGATTTTAATAATTAATGATGACTTAAGTCGATACGCAAAATATACGAACTGCTACTAACATTTCAGGTTAGTGAAATCAATATCAAAGGGCGTACTGCATCTACAACTAGCATTCAAGTCATCATCCAAAAGTTGATTGTTACGGAATCCAGATCGAGTTATTTTTTACATTTCTTCTGTATTTTTATTTTTATTGAGTCTAGGTTATGAAATGTAAAATCGATCAAATATTACTGGCTTAGGTTAACTCCAGTCCACCTTTCCAAAAAGCCCACCTAAATCTCAAAACTCCACACATCCAAACAGCCCATAAATACCTATGTAAATTTGGCTACTCAAATTGAGTTCTAAAGCGACAAAAATCTGGTAGAACTCTGACGGAGTTCGGTCCGAATTTTGACCGAGTTCGGTCAACTCAAATTTGAATTTCAGTTGCCTCCAAATCTGCATCCAACGTTCATGTACGGGATCTTCGCATCCGAACTCTGCCAGAACTCTGCCCGAGTTCGGTTAGAAAAAACACCTATGAATAGAAAAGAATTTTTTTTATTTCTAATCACTCATTCACACTTCTCTCTGTTCATTCTTCAAGTGTTTTTTAGTGAACTAAAGCTTTCATATTCTACCTATACATCTCTTAGCCAAAGCCAGTAACATCGTGTTCGATTTAGAATCTTTGGTCTGCAGAGTTGTAAAGAGGTTACAAGTTTAGAAAATATCTCAGTTTTCGGAGTCGATCGTACGCTCGTCACCAAGTATGGTGTTGTGAAGTCGGTCGTGCACTTGTCACCAAGCATAGTATTGTAAAGAGATGACAAGCTCTTATTTAGCTTATGAATAGTGGATTAACAGCGGGCAAGAGTACTCGCGACTGGATTAGTCATCTTAGAGAAAAACCTGTAACACCCCTAAATTTTTGAAATTATTATTTTTTATTTTTTTGACTCAAATAGGATTTTATGGATTTTATGAATATTTTTAGTTAAATAGTTATTATTATATATGACCTTAGCCATGGTTAAGTTTTGGAGTACCAGACGACTAGAAATTGTAGCACGGATAGTGTGATGGTGTGCTTTGACTAGAGTTTTAGCAATGGTAGGAAAGGCCGGGCCATATGTGTGTTCTAATTAGGAAAATCAGACCAAGTTGTGACTTGACCCCCTATAAATGATTTAATCTTTAGATTTTGACTTTAAGAGACCCGTATAACTAGCACTTTTCTAAAATAAGGATAATTTTGAACTTTCGTAAATATTGATCATGTTAGTTACTAAATAATAGATTTAAATCATTTTAATGATTAATTGGTGAATTTAGATTATTTTAATACTATTTAATTTGGTGTATTGTGACTTTGGTCTTTTACTAGTGTAACCCTAGAACTGTTTAGCCTAGAGACTAACCATGACCATAGGGACCTAACTAATGTGATTAGATTAGCTAATTACCACTTTTTAGGTTAAGGGTATTTTGGTCATTTGTGATTTATTATTATTTTTGAATTTTAATTAATTAATATTGTGATAAGTGTTATATTAGATCTTAACCTAGAATTGCCCTAATCTAGATATTTATCGTGAGCCTAGATATTTGATTAGTAGGTTCCAAATAAATGACAAGGTTAGGACTATCTAGATATTGTTAGAATAGAGATATTTTAGATTAAAACCCTAATTGAATTGGGTCTTTTCTTAAAAGGCTTGAATTTCAACCATAGGAAGGCCTTAAACCTAAATTGGACCATGCCCTAACCCTAGGCTACCCCTTAGCCGGCCACAACACCTCCCCCTTAGCCTATAAAGGTTCATACATAGCTACCTTGCCTCTTTTATCACAAACCCTAACCCTAATTTGTGTTCTTCCCAAATTTGCCTATTTCTCCAAATTACCTCCAAATTGAACCAAATTAATTGCAATATACTCCCCTAGTGTAGAGGTCTCTAGTGGCTAACTAGCAATGATTTGGAGCAAATTGACCATTGGAAGTGGTATGATTTTGGTATCAAGTGCATTTACATTGAGATTCCAACTCTCAATAGGTAATGACCTCTAAACCTATAATATTCCGTTTTCTTTCTATAGATGCATTCATTTAGGGTCCCCCTAGCCCTAGGCTAAGTTTGGGTTCAAATCGAATCCATTTGGTGTGTGTATCGGATGTGTTCGATGAAATGCCTCTTAGAACTTTTTAATCTTGGTTTTCAAAACTAATTACAAGATTTATTAGCTTATTATGTATAGATTTCATTTATTTTTGATTGAGTCGATTTTAGGGTGTTTTTCGTGTCAATTTTGGACACGAAGACAAACGCACAGCTCTATTGCACTGTCCTGCTGCCACAAGTCTAGATCTTACTGGACACGACACGAGACGACACAAAATTTGGTAGGAATGTAGGGGCAATGTCTGACACGACACACATGAAGTTTGGTTTGATTTCGTGGAGGATTCGAGGAGAAATCCAACCTGCAAGTGTCAGCCACCTCACACACATACACTTTATTTCATCTCCGATACTCACTTGGACACACGAAATGACTTGGACACATGTTAGTGGGTTCAGTGGACACCCTAACACCTAGTCGACACACTGACATGCCTGCATGACTCACTGCTACGAGCCACGTATCCCATACCCACTCGACACACCCGCACGAGGACATTCGAATACTGCCAGATACCATCTGTTACTGCACACATTAGCATCACATTTGCTCTCATATTTACTACACTCTGATACTGAATGTATCAGACTATATTCCATGTTGACCTGTTGCATTGGGGATAGAAGGATATTAAATACCTGTATATGTGATATATATTATGTAGATATATGGGTTACATAATCTGATACATATATATGTTATGTATATATAGGTTTAGTTGGGTTTTTATGCGATATATGTATGTGGGCATAATAGCGTTTGTACAGGTTAAGGGGGTATTCTTGCAGGCCTTGCAGGCCATGTTGAGGAGATTAGAGAGGCGAGGAATTAGAAAGGGGTATCTATGACGAGGAGGGGTTTATATCAGAGTTTGTATCAAGTTGTGTGTGTGTGTTTAAGCATAGGAAATGGTTGTTAGTTCAGTTAGAATTTAACATAGGCTAGTCATGTGTGTGAGTGTTATAATGAGGGGACTGACTTTCCCTGTCCAGAGATTAGTGAGTGAAGGGAGAGGGCCCCAAACCTGGTATTAAGTTAGAGTGTTAGGGAGTTTGAGTCCTATGGTAGACTAAGGGTTAAGGGGGTTGTGTGTGTGATTTAGTGAAGGACAATGGCCTGGGTGAGGTGTTGAGTGATTAAGAGTAGGAAGTTAGCCATTGTGTTAGTTTAGTCCAGTTACATAGTTCAGTCCCTTAGTAGTAATGTTTTAGCCTCTAATTCATTTTGTATTATCTTTGAAATACATAAGCCCCATATTTTCCCATCTTGACATCAGTTAACACATATAAGTGGAGTTTTCCTATAATGCATGAGAAGGTGTCAGTGTACCATATGTGAGAGTGGAGATTTGTTAGAAATGAGGGACACCCAAATTTCTATGTCTAGAGTAGAGTGTCTTGGTATTATAACATAGAGTATGGAGGTGTAGCATTTAGGTGTACAACAAGTAGGAAGGTAGAGAGTTTACCTACTTGAGTGTATGCTTATGCAAACTAAGATAAGGTGTTGAAATGAGTAAATGAGAGTTTACCTGGTAAATAGAGTAGGTAATATCAATATAAAACATGAATAGGTAAGGTATTCCTATATGGTATTGATTATAGCTATAAATATATGATTATGATAGGTATTGTGTTATATCTTAGTTTGTGGTATATTTGAGTTAGGATTATGAGTCTAATACTGTATAGAGTTGACAATAGCCTAGACTAGTTGAGACCCTAGATAGACCATTGACCAATGTATGACCAATAGACTATAATTGACTAGAGTTGACCAATGGATTCTTTGACCTAGAACTTGCCTAGTTGACTTTGTTCACTGAAGGTTGACCAAAGTTGACCAAGAGTTGACTTTGACCTAGATTGACCTAGAATTATGTAATTTGTATTGTAAACTTCAATTAGTATATATTGAACACATTATAACCTGTATCTCATTAGATAGGACATTGTGACTCCGGTTCGTACATCTTTTTACATCAATCGCACAGGGTATCCGGCGAGTACATTCTCTGATAGTTCTTTCATTTATTTGATGATTACTGTGATTCAGTTCTAGTATAGTTCTATTTGATTCTCTGTCATAACATGTATTAGTATTCTAGATTTATTACTTGTTGTACATGTACTTGACTCGTCTAGCCTCTATTACTCGAACCACACACAAGAATCATCTACTCGAAATACCTACAAGTATTAAATGTATAAATCATACAAGAATCATCATTACAAGAACGATAGCCGTCGCTGCTGGGTCCGGTATACGACGTGTCGTATTCAACAAGAACCACCTTCAAGAACGATAACCGTCGCCGCTTGGCCGAACGTGCGATGTGCCATATTACAAGAACGATAGCCGTCGCCGCTTGGCCGAATGTACGATGTGTCGTACCCTACTCGAATCACCAATACTCGAATCACCTACTCGAATCACTAACTCGAATCACCTACTCGAATCACTAACTCGAATCACTTACTGGAATCACTTACTAGATTCATACTGGAATCACACTTGGCTTACATTGTACTGTCTGGGCTCGTATCACATTTACTTTAGTTCAGTTAGCTATATTTTACAGTCTTCATTGCCATGCTCTCATGATTTACTACATTTACTATCCTTGTTCTAACTGTTGCTCTACATCATTACTTGTCTAAAACTGTCTATAACTGCTTTATAGTCTTTGCCATTTACTTGGGATTTCTAGATAAGTTGTGCTCGTTCCCATCCTGACTGGATACGTTGAAAAAATATTACAGATGTTTGCCCTGGAGATACGTGCCCTTGCTATGGAATCGAGAAGGGGTTAGCTACCTTTGGTCCCGATTCTCAGGAATGATCGGGAGACTAGTTTAGTAGACTTGCTTTAGGTTTCATGTTTGAACTTGAATTGTAATAACTTGCGATACTTGACTTTGTATTGAGATTGTTTTGAGATATTGCTATTTAGTAGTTTTTATTTTAGTTGTTGTTTATTTAGTCTTAGTAGTTATCTAGAATTCTGTGTTATCTTCGTGCTTAGACCGTGATTGAGTTTTATTATATCTATACTTGTCCTCCGTTCGGAGTTGAGATTTATGACAAGTACATTATATATTTACGTGAGTTGTTTAGATAGTGACCAAGTACAGCGTTCTACCGCCGATTCTGTGGCGTAGGCTGGACACTGTTACGCACTTGTACCCTTACATCGGGTGCGGGTCGTGACAACCCGGTTGAACCAATTTAGTCAGAATTGGGCCCGAAGCAAATCCAAGCCTATGTAGGCATGTAGTGAGACCAAAGACGGCCATATAGACATATTTTAGGTAGATACAAATATTTTGTATTTATTTTTAGTAATTGACAAATATTTTCTAAATATTTGTTATACGAACAATATAGGTAATATTAATATTGAATAGTATTTTATAATATTTGTACGATTTTCTGGGGCCAAATAAGGAGTATGTATGATATAACTACTATATCTACTATTGGTCTATTTTTAGCTGCTATTAGGATTATTATTACGATTAATGTAGTTGTTATTATTAAATAAAATTATTTAATTATTATTGGTTGTTGTTTTTATTGTCAAATGAATTTATATATATGTACATAAGTTTATAATAGATTCTATACTAAGAATAGATAATATTAAGTTTTATTTTAGATTTTATGGAGATTATTATAAATAAGATATATTATGTGCATATATATATTGATATATATATATATATATATATATATATATATATATATTATATATATATATATATATATATATATATATATTTATATATATATAGATATAGATATATGAGACTAAATATAGAAAGGAATAAAAAAAGAAAAAAAAAGAAAAGGATTACGAATAATGTTCCCGTAAGGGAACATTATATGCCAAACCCGATATAAAGCAGTCGACCCCTATATAAATCGCAGAGAGAGAGAGAGATGGGGAGGAACTCTTCGACAAAATCCTAGCATAACCCTCAAACCCTAAAACTAACTCTTCCTCCCCCTCCCCGACAACCTAACGCACAGCTCGACCGCCTACACCGTTGTGCCACCGCCGAAAACTATGCCGCAATCGCCTGCAGCGCTGGGACGCAGTAGCAGCAGCAGCAGCCCCCGAGAGGCCAACTTCGCAGGTATCATACTTCGTCGTCGTACAAAGTTTTCTCGAACCAATTTGTTCTCTGCATTCACAACCTAACCAAGTATGAAACCCATCAACTAGTTTTGAAACATATCAACTAGATTTCATGATAAATCGATCGAGTTTTCAGAAAAAAAACAAATCACGTTTCCTGAACACCAAAACAAAACCATATTAGTCCAAATATGCTGTTTGGAAGGCCAATTTCGAAAAACTATTAGAAATTTAGGAAACCTATTTGAATACATTTATAGATGATATAAATAGGATTAAAACCCCATTATTACTTTTAATTCTAGATGATTGTGCAGTGACAGAAATCAATAGGTAAATTGAGAAAAAACTAGGAAAATAGTTTTCCAAAACTTGGAAAAACCCCGATACGGCGTGCCTTCCGAAAAATCGGGCAACGTAGTCGCGAACCGAAAGCATCGAAAGGTGCGTATTGACTTTGTAGACGTGTGGGCTTTGACGGAACTCGATTTCGTTGTGTGTGTGCAACGAATTCGAGGCGTATCCATTAAAAGTTACCGTATCGGTCTCCTTGCAAACTAGTCAATTACTTCGTGTACATTCATCATCTCGAGACAAAACTTGAGCCAACAGGATCATGTCATTTTTCTGGTCCTGTATGCCAAGTTTGGTCCGATTCTGAGAATGTCGATCGGAACGATATTTTGGCGGGCCCGCGACCCGATCCAACGGGCAAATTTGTGCACGGCCCACCAAAACCAACTTTGGACATACGGTCAGATTTGTATCATCAAACGGGACCCGTAGACATGTAGTTTGAAGGCTTTATAGACCGTAGGTGCTGGCACGCTTTTCGATGCAAAGTGGGTCCAACGGTGGACAATATTTTGACCCAAAATTACCGTTTTACCCTTGTGTTTAGAATTGGACTTATGGGTAGCCTATCCTAGCTATTTTGCTTATTCTAGTAATATTGGCAATGTCAATTTCATCATCCTGAGGCGTATGCAGGATTTCAGGTTTCAAGACTCTTTGATTTGACGAGTTGTTTGCAGGACTTTTGCTACCACTAGGCAAGTATACATTGCCAGCTTGTACAGTATATTTTATATGCATGCTCATTACTTCTCTGTTATTTTTTTTCATATTTATGATTGCTTTACTCTATGTCTAGTTTCACTTATCTTGTTTATAGTCTTACCTTTACATATTTCTAATTTACTTGCATGTCCTTGTTTTCTGTTATGAGTTCCTTATTTGTTATTCTGCTTTAGTTTCATATGTGTCCCTTTATCTAGTTGTCTATTCCTACACACTTGTTACCTTGACATGACATGACTTGACTGGATATGACTTGACTTGACATTACTTGACTCGAGTAGGACTTGACTTGTGACATTCTATAGATTGTGAGTGCTTACCTTGACCACGGTCTATAGGATTATTCGACTTTGATACTAGGAATGGCTACCATATCAATTGGGAGTGATTACCTTGACTACGATTGAGATACTATAGATTGGGAGTGCTTTCTTGACTACAGTCTATAGCTTTGACCAGTTATCCACGACTAGTATGGCGTGCCAGTGTCTTAGGTTCCTTGTGTCTTAGATCTTGGTATCTTTGTTCATTGTTCCTCAGTTGATTTCCTTGATTATTTCTTACTTCTCTGTATATTTGTACTGTTACTTTTTGGCTTGTATATTTTGTATCTTGCTAGTCCCCTGAGGACCTGGTGATCTCTCCAGGCTTAGTTAGAGACGAGGATTTCCTTGAGGTTTACGGTTCTGGAGTCGAGACAGGTGGCATACCTTAGCAGGAGGATGAGATAGAGCCCGAGGACTTCTCGTGATCATGTCTCTTTATTTTAGACTTGTTACTTTATTTTCTTCTATTTCAGTGGACATGTAGTTGATTACTTTATTTCCTTTTACTGTGGTTTTGGGATGTCTTATCCGTACAGTTATTATTTGTATTTCATGTTGGACAGATCTTTTAATTAGTATTATTTTATTGGACTTAATATCTTGTGTCATATTATTCTGTGTGGATGAGATTAGCTGTGACCTGTGACTTTGTTATTATTCTGGATTATCATGATTTACATCTTGAGCATTTTGCTAATGGGCTTATTATGAGATTTGGCCCATTGGTGAAGTGTTGCTGGCATGTACCGTATCCTGGTCCTATACATATTTTGGGACTGGGGCGTTATATGTTTTTGTGGTAGCCCATGCAGGTCTATGTTAATCACCTCGGTTACGTTATTGTACCGACGTGAGCCTGCGAATAGGATAGAAATGACCCATAGAATCTCATCCACATCTTTATATTGTTTCACGTCCTTGAACTCTATATATCGACTTAGAAATTATTTCCTTGACATGCATCCTGCTTGATACCATTTTTTTCTTAGCTTATAAATTTCATTTAGGTGTCGTAAAATAGACCCGTAAGCCAGTGACGAGAACCCCGCAGTTATCCCGCAGGATGCTATAATGACTTATGTCGACATGACCCCGCCACCGGTTGGAGGTTCTTCTACCCAACTAGACGATCTAGCGGCATCGCACCCACCGAGGTTCAGGAGAGAAGATATCCCACCGATGCCATTACTGCCCCAGATGTCGTCGATGATGTTTCCCCAGCTTGGATAGGCGATGGATCCCCAACAACTATTCTAGACCATTTACGTAATGATATAAGAACAACAACAGATCCAGTTGGAGGCCCAGCAGAGACAACCGGAGCACATCGAGGATCGCATCATGATATCACTAGAGCAGGTGACTCCACTAGTTCCTCAGACGACGACGAGAACTGTCACAAAATTCTGCCAACTGAAGCCAGCTGAGTTCTCGGGCAAGGAGGAGCCCACCGAAGTCCATGAATGGCTCACCAACATTGAGCAGCAGTTGGAGGCAGCCGAGTTACAGATAGATTGTTGGATGATTGTCGTCAGGATGCAGTTGACCGACAATGCGCACCACTGGTGGCTTAGGGAGGAGAGAAGGCTTACGCATGATAATGTCACTTAGGAGGAGTTCTCCAAACTCTCCCAAGAGATGGTTATCCCGACCACTTTTAAAGCAGATCTTCGAAGACAATTTTTGCATCGCGCACAAGGAAGTATGACAGTGGAAGAATATAACGCCGAGTTCCTACGACTAAGCTGCTTCACACCTACATTAATCCAGACTGAAGAAGAGAAAGCCAAAAAGTTTTATGAAGGGCTGAGCTACAGACTACAAGAGCTTATTAGAGCCACTGCACCTACCACTTACTTCGGAGTACTTACCGTAGCACGACGTTTAGAGCGAGTCCATCGAAAGAGAACCAACGAGAAGTGATCGCAGCCAACGACACGATCGATAAAAGCAACGACATGAGGACCTGAAAGACGCGTCGTCATACCTCAACAACCAAGAGTCACCCCATATCTGAATCCAGAACTACCAGTTTGTCGGTATTGTAACAAGAAGGGACATATCCAAAGAGATTGTCGCAGAAGGTTGGGCCTATGTTTAAACTGTGGTTCCAACCAGCTTCAACTTCGAGATTGCCCAACGAGAACACCACCAGTACCAGCTTAAGGAGGATATCTACGAGGACCACTTTCCGATCAGGTGATGTAGTTTGTACAGACAAGGCAACAGGCAGAAGCATAACAACCAGGACATGCCTTTGCCATGACAGTTGAAGCCGGAGCAGCAACCCAAGAAGCAATTGAAGGTAATAACTTGATTTTATGATAATGATAGTAAGTAGAATAATAGATTATGCGTGCTCATTAAATATTTGATTAGGAACAACCATAGAAACATATCACACCTTTGACATTTTAGAACCGTTGACATATTTTTCCTTTACTATAGTGAGTTATTTTAATTTCGAGGACGAAATTCTTTTAAGGGGGGTAGAATGTAACACCCCTGAATTTTTGAAATTATTATTATTTTTATTTATTTGACTTACATAAGATTTTATGGATTGTATGAATATTTTTAATTAAATAGTTATTATTATAGATGACCTTAGCCATGGTTAAGTTTTGGAGTACCAGACGACTAGAAATTGTGGCATGGATAGTGTGATCGTATGCTTTGACTAGAGTTTTAGCCATGGTAGGGAAGGCCGAGCCATATGTGTGTTCTAACTAGAAAAACTAGACCAAGTTGCGACTTGACCCCCTATAAATGATTTAATTATTTAGAATTTTGACTTTTAAGAGATCCGATTGAACCAATTTAGTCAAAACTGGGCCCGAACCAAATCCAAGCCCATGTAAGCATGTAGTGAGACCAAAGACGGCCATGTAGACATATTTTAGGTAGATGCTAATATTTTGTATCTATTTTTAGTAATTGACAAATATTTTCTAAATATTTGTTATACGAACAATATAGGTAATATTAATATTAAATAACATTTTACAATATTTGTATGATTTTCTAGGGCCAAATAAAGAGTGTGTACGATATAACTACTATTGGTCTATTTTTAGCTGCTATTATGATTATTATTACTATTAATGTAGTTGTTATTATTAAATAAAATTATTTAATTATTATTGGTTGTTGTTTTTTATTGTCAAATAAATTTATATATATGTACATATGTCTATAATAGATTCTATACTAGGAATATATAATATTAAGCTTTTATTTTAGATTTTATGGAGAATTTTATAAATAAGATATATTATGTGCATATATATATATATTTTTTTTTTACGTGCATATATATATAAATATATATATATATATATATAAATATATATATATATATATATATATATATATATATATATATATATATATATATATATATATATATATATATATATTCCAAGAACTAAACTTTATTCATATAAGCAGCCAGAGATTACAAAAGATGCAGACAATGCTGTCGACTAAAGCAAAAACGAAGGGAGGGACTTTGTATGCTTGCATCTAGCCAACACTTTTAAGGTTTGCCGTCTAATCTCTATGATAACTTGATCAGCTGTAAATTTATATGCTTCGTACCGCCATTTATTCCTATTTTTCCAAAGGACCCAACATGTCGCCCCCACAATAATCTCCCGTAAATGAATCATTGGCCTTCTCCACCACTTCTTTAGCCTACGAAGGAAAGACCCATTACTCTTACCGAAAAATCCTTTTGTATATGACTCCAAACTGCTGTTGCCAAGTCACCATCACTAAATACATGGTAGATAGATTCCTGTGCAGGCAGAAGATAACAATGGCACTGTAAAGCAAGATGATATCCCAGATGTTGAATGCTGTCGTCTGTTGGCAATCTAGAATGAAGTATTCTCCACCCAAGTACAGACCATTTAGTTGGAATGCAAGAATTCCAGATATGTGAGAAGTCTGGACATCGAATGTTTGGTACTCTAGTCTACCTCCAAGCCGACGATAATGAGAATGTACCTGATCTGGTAGGAGTCCATATCCAGGTATTTGTATCTGTTGGGTGGGTCGTAATGAGATGATTCACCAATTCTCTCCCCTTTAGGAGCCTCTTCCATATAGGGGACGCATTAGAATTGGCTTGAACTGTGTCCAGACTAGAATATTTGCAGTATCTTGCTTTAATGAAGGTAGCCCATAGCCCGTCTTGTGTCTTCAGCTTCTACCAGAGCTTAGAGGAAAAGGAGTTGATAATTTCATCCAAGCTTCTAAGACCAAGCCCTGCTTCCTCTTAAGGTTTCGCCATTTTGCTCCAACTAAGCCATGTGTGTTTATACATGCCTTCTTTCGAAACCTAGAAAAATTTAGAGAACATCATCCCTAGTTGATTCAGAACAGCCCTAGGAGGATTACTAGCTGCCAATGTGTACATAGGAATAGAGGTTAAGACAGATTTTAGAAGCACAAGCTTACCCCCATACGAAAGAATTCTCTACTGCCACCCTTCAATTCTATTCCTGACCCCGGAAATGAGGTCTTCAAACATGCTGACATTTTTCTTTCCCGACATTAATGGACAGCCCAAATATGAAAATGGGGGATTTGAGGATCTGAATCCAGTGATTGCACGTAATTCAGCCTCACGAGCTGGTGGAAAGTTTGGATGAACATATAATGAGGACTTGTGAGAGTTGATCAGTTGGCCAGAGGCTGCTTCATATCTGACCAATATTGATCTTAATGCTCGAATAGATGAGATGTCCCCTGCTAAAAAATAAGTATATCATCTGCATAGGCGAGGTGAGTCACTGCCGGACAGCCACTAGGAGAGTAAAAATGATTAAAAGAAGGTAGATCAACCAGTTCCTTGAGATTTCGATATAAGGCTTCAGCTGCTATGATGAAAAGAGCTAGTGACAACGGATCACCTTGACGTACTCCTCGAAATCCATGAAAGAACCCCGACGACTCCCCATTGATAAAGTCTAGTACCATACATTATTCAGTAGACGAAATATCATATTTATCCATACCTCATTGAACCTGAATTTTCTCATAACCTTCATCAAGAATCCCCAGTCGAGCCAATCGTATGCTTTAGCCATGTCCAACTTGATGGCCACATTGCCTCCTCTATTTTTAATTTTTATCATGCTCATCATCTCCTGAGCCAGAACTACATTATCAACTATCTCCCTACATCTCACAAACTCGCTCTGCTCCGAAGAAAAAATGTGGGGGAGAATGGATGCCAGTCTATTAGCGAGTAACTTGGATATCATCTTATTCATAACAGTGCACAAACTGATTGGGCAAAAATCAGACCATGAATTAGGATTCTTCACCTTCGGGATCAGGATGAGAGATGTACTCGAAATAGCTTTGGGGAGGGCAAAACCATCCATAAATAAAGTCACTGCTTCCAGAATATCTTCTTCGATTATTAGCCAAGAAGCAAGAAAAAAGCTAGCTGTGAACCCATCTGGACCCCTGGCACTTTTAGAATCTAAGCCTTTGATTGTAGATATGAGCTCCTCCTTCGTATGTGCTGCCGTCAAGAATAAGTTATCTGCATCAATCAGAGAAGGAATGCTACTCATTAATTCTTCATCTGTAACGGGAGCCGTACTTGTGAATTGAGCCGCAAAGTATTCATTTGCTGATGCTTGAATATCAGGTAAATCAGTAAGGACAGAGCCATCACCACTTTTAATAGAATGGATGCGAAGCTTCCTTCGCTTACTGTTGACACATTCATAAAAATATGCGGTGTTACGATCCCCATCCAAGTCCCATCGCAGTCAAGCCTTTTGTTTCCAATATGAGTCCTCATAAGAAAGATGTTGTTTCAGCAGGGCTCTAGCTTTATGGAGTTGTTCTCGAGTGTAAGCAGAATTGTCTTGTTCAAACGCTATCTCCGCCGCTAATACCTCATCTTCTGTAGCCTTGACCTGTTGGAAGATGTCCCCAAATGTAGCATGACTCCAGGCAGATAGAGCCTTTCTACAAGCAACCAATCTATCGGCTACCCGGACTAAAGCGTTAACATTGTTCACTGAGTGCCACGCTTCGTCGACCACCTGCTCGAATTCAGTGTGTTTCACCCAGAAATCTAAGAACCTGAAGGCTCTTCTGCCACTAGTATTGGCTGATTTTAATTTGATAAGCAGTGGCGTGTGATCCGATTCGTTACGATTGAAATGTTCTTCAACCGAGAGAGGCAATAGAGATAGCCAATCCTTATCCAGCAGCATGCGATCCAGTCTTGAACCTTATTTGTCTCCCTCAGATTTGATCCATGTGAAAGTACTCCCCGTATATGGAAGCTCTGTAAGGCCAGTAGTCATGAGAAAGTTGCTGAAATCATTCATAGCCTGATGGCTCGGGGCTAGTCCGCCAGTCTTTTCATCCCTATTCTTGACTACATTAAAATCCCCTCCAACAGCCCATGGGATGCTATAAGAGGATTGAATGCCTAGTAGTCTCTCCCACATCTCTATTCGTCCTTCCTTAGTAATGTGTCCATGGTCAATAGAGATGAGAACGTTTGAAGGCAGTAAATCATTTGCAAACTGCATAGTGAGAGCTTGATCGAATGAATCAACCAGTTTTATGGATGTTCCAGCCCGAGTGAATATCCAGATGTTTACTCTAGCATTGGATAATGACTGTTGGCAGCCAAGTTTGAGCTGGTAAGCAGTTAATTGGTTCGTCGAGACTTTAGGCTCTATGATTGCTAGAAGTTGAACCTTGTTGATCCGGACCAGGTTTTTGATCCTCTTAATCGTCATTTTATTGGCAATCCCACGAATATTCCAAATAAGGAAATTAAACATTAAGATTTTATTTTGGGGTACCAGTTGATGGGCTAGTGGACATGGAGCGGTGGATTCTATCTGACGGAGGAGGTACTTTCTTCTTACACAACGACGGAAGGGGACGTGATGATGCCGCTTCTTCTTCTTGGACATCCTTCTCTGTGTTATCCACTGTGGCTCTAGCTTCTTCTTCGTCTACTATGTCCTCCCAGTTACGCCCAAGTATCTCTCCTTCTTCAACTCCATCAACGTCTTCATGAAAGACACAATCTTCAGCTGGCTCATGGAGTGCTGTAGGTTCCTCGAAAGGGTTTGGCGTGGCAAGTGTCTCGTCACCCCTCGATAGGGGGTCTGGAGGAATTAATAGGGGATTAATGTCCGAAGGTATTATTCTTTCTTCTGTATGGATATCCGGACAAGCCTGAGTGGCCTCCGGCCTCCGGCTAGGGACTTGAGTAGTAACCACATGTGTGAGCTCTTGCTGACGGATGGGATCTTGAGTAGGTGCAGGAGCAGCCAATGGGAGTGGCTGATTAGACGCTTTGCTAATAATTTCCTGCTCTCCTCTAGGCAGTATACGAGTGACATACAACTGTCCCTCCTTTTGAACAACAATCTCTTTCCCTTTCTCTTTCTGTTTGGTTTTGCATGAATCCGTGGAGTGACCTTGATGGCGGCATGCCGTACAGAATAAAGAAGAGGATTCGTATTCAATATGTTGCCAGAAGCTTCTGTTTTGAGGCATATTAATACGAATCTTTTGTTGTAATGGTTTAGATGCATCAACCTCAATGAAGACTCTAGCAAGACTTGGACGAGACAAATCTGCCGTGGCTTTATCAATTTTTAGGGGGAGACCTATTACACCGGTGATGGCGAAGAGGGCTTCCTTGGCATAGAGGTCGCGAGGGTGGTTAGGTAGATTAACCCATACTGGGATGATGGGGGATTCCTGAGTTGGAAAAAAATTGGGTTTCCATTTGAAGATCCTCATCGGAGCTCGAGCAATGTATCACGTGTCCTTCGAACGAGGACGTAGGTAATCAGATTCGCATGAGGGGCAGATGAGTATAAATTTGGCATCTATAAGGCCAGCATTAATGGAACCATCGAAGACAAACTCCGCAAGGGCTTTACGAATATATATATATATATATATATATATATATATATATATATATATATATATATATAAATATATATATATATAAACATATACTCAACCACCCCTCATGCGAATCTGATTACCTACGTCTTCGTTCGAAGGACACGTGGTACATTGCTCGAATATATATATATATATATATATATATATATATATATATATATATATATATATATATATATTTTTATATATATATATATATATATATATATATATATATAGGAAGAAAAAAAGAAAAAAGAAAAGGATTACAAATACTGTTCCCGGGAACAGTATATGTGTCACGATCCGCTACCCAAATTGTTGGGCCGGGCCGAGTCATGTCCAGCCTACGCTTGAGATAAAGCGTAGTAAGCTGTTCTAAAGATAACAAGATAAGACTAAAATGTGCTAACAGTTCTATAAGTAATAAAGAGTCGTAAATGTTCCAAACACAAAAGTCATCTCGTATAATAGTAAGTCCAAGTACAAGTCCAAAATGTAAAGCTGGATACAGGTCCAGCCACAAAATACATAGTCTAATACATGACTACTCTCAAAAGTCCAAAATGTAAATAGACAACTAGACGAGTTTCTCCGCAGGTACATACTCGTAAGACAAAGCCTGGTCCTCGGCAGTAACTCCATAATATGAGTCACAGAGCAACTCCTCCTCAGAAAGAATACCTACAATGTTATCCTGTCAGAACGGGAGCAAGTATTGATTCTAACAAACTAAATATACGAAGCATGAACAGAAATGTAATAAACTGGAATCATGGCATATCATGGTTTAATTGGTTCTTTTTAAAAATGACAACATATAGTTTAAAAGTTTAAAACCGTAGCATGTACGTGAATCGGTCAATAGGTGAATAGGATGTATAGCGATACATATCAAGTTTTTCTGGCATGTACATACGTGCACGAACGGCATCAGTGTATATCCATACACAAATGCGAGATCAGAACATACGACAAAGTTACATATAGAATATTACCGTGTGCGGTAAATACATACGGAGAAGGGGGTCATGATCACGTACACTACTAACAGTTTCCCCTTAACCCGTTATTTAAACATGTGAGAGATATGAAAAACTGTCCTAAACATGGTAGGGACTGAAAGTAATACAACATGTAAAGTTTTAACTTTCTACCCCAAGGATCAGCATTTAACATGGTTAAAAAATTATAGTTTATTGTTATAGCAGTATGTAAAGTTTATAGAAGTACTTGCCTTTAGCAAAGCAAAGCAGCGATAAAAATGCTATAGATGCCTGGTGACTCGTCACTGTGGAAATAACACATAAACTTAGTTTTTATACTAAGTTAAACACTAAGACACTAGTTGTGTGATACGACTTTCTGACTGGACACCTAGCCAAATGGTGACTTTAGCATAGGAGACCAATGTGGGGTGACAGAATACCCAAACTAACTTTTTAGGGTCTTTACACTAGGGCGGGAAGAGATCCAATACGACTATAACTCAAAACAACACAAAATATTGCAAGTCGTAATTATTCAATAAATAAATCAAACTGTACACTGTATTCCAACAATTTTTTGAGATAGACAAAAAACTCATTTTTACATAAAATAAAGTACCAAAATGATCCTTGTTAATTATAGAAATTTATACTAATTTTTTGGAATTTATAAACCTTCATAAATATTTATTAAAAATCAGCAAACATATATATACTGAAAATGAGTTCAGTTTTCCTATTTTTATAAAATACCAAAATTACTTATTAAATGCTGGAAAAATTATAATAAATTATCTAAACTAACATAGTATTTAAATACAATTTTTCCAAAATTTTTACAGCACGTAAAATATATATAAAAATTCAAAAATAGCAAGTAACACTTTCTGGAAAATAATTAATTAATTATTTACTATTTTGTCCATGTATTTGAAATTGAACCGAAATCCAGATACAGGACCCAGAGCCATGAATCAAGTCCAATATGACTTGTACAGACTCTGAATGTATTAGACACAATTGGGCCCAAAAATCCATGCTAGGCTTGGACATCAATTGGTCATAATCAATAAAATTATAGGAATCTAAATATAAATAATATATTTTAAAGTGGTAAAATTGCAAGTCACAAAATATACAATAAAATAACTTGTAAAATTTTACATAATAATATTTTGTACAAGATAGAATTTGAAATACATATATAAATATACAACAACAATATTGATATATAGACATATAAATATATAGATATTTATATAATGGATATATATACATATAATAAATATACATATATATATATATATATATGTAAAAATACTAAATATAAAATATATATATATAAATACTGTATATATATACATATAAAACAGTATATATATAATAACATATATATACATAAATTCATATATATGTCAAAAAAAATGTATATATACATATATATATAAATACATATATAATAAAATAAAAATAAAAACAAAACAAAAGAAGACAAAACAGGGAAGGGGGGCTCGAACTTGGCCAGGCAAGAGGGGTCGGGTCTCAGCGCGCTCGGGCTGGCCAAGGGGTCAGCCCGAGTCATGTGTTAGGGAATGGGTTAGAGTTTTATTTATGTTAGAATTAGGTTAATGGGTTTCTAAACCCAATAGCACGAATCTAAACCCGTTAACCCAATACCCTAAATAACAGTTCGGCTCGTGTCCAGACTGTTCAGGACATGAGCAAATAGAATCTAATCCAGTGTCGTGTGTCCGTGCCCAGCACGACACGCACGGCACTGTTAACGCGTGTCCAACCCTGCTGTTGGGTTCCCCGTGTCCAGGCGAATAACAAACGTGAGCTGGGGACACGCATGACACAATTTTTGAACTATTACCTGCGTGTCCGGTGTTAGGGTTCGAAGTCGAAGTCCTTCCGGCGGCTAGGGGCGTCGTGGTCGTGGCGCTCGGGTGGCGCTGCACTCGTCTGGCCTCGGCGAACTCGGTGGTGGCGGTTATGGGTGGTGAATGTAGCTGTGGAGGTGGCGCTAGGGGTCGCCGAAGTTAGGGTTAGGGTTCTCGTCTGGGAAGAAAGAGTGAAGGCGGCGCTGTGGGGGGTCGTGGTGGTGTTCTAGGGTTAGGGTTTAGTCTGGAGGGATATTTATAGGGGGAGAGGTCGGTTTCAATGGCTAGGTCGGCCGTGCGGTGGCAGTCGCCACTCGTCGACGGTCGTCGGGGACAGGTAAGAACGTGGGGGGGAGTGACGACGATTTTGCATCTAAGCCCCTAGGTTTTAGGAAATTATAGATAGGTCCCTCCCATTAGCTAATGCAAAAATGAATTTGCAAATCCCCTCCCGCTCGGTTTATATGCAAAATAAATTTGCATAGAACATTTAAGAAATTACAAACAGCAATTAAACAATCTAAATAATTGCAAAACTAATTTAAAACATTTTGTAAAATTGCAAACTTATATTTTTAGTAATTAAAACTTATTTAAAATTATTAAAAAATTCTAGAAAAATTCCCAATAATTATAATAAATCATTTTAAAGCTAAATAGGTCATTAACATCTAATTTACACTAATTAAACCAAATTTGAAAAACAAGGGCTGACAAGTTTTCCCTCCTTGAAAATTTCGTCCTCGAAATTCACAAGGATAGAAAACTCTACAATCAATCTAACATAACAAGCAATGCAACAAATGACTAAGGCTACGATCAAAACTAACCTCTAAGGTATCAAGCGGGAACGGGTGGTTCCCTCACAGCGGTTGGGTCGAACAAGTAAGGATATTTTTCCCTCATGTCCGACTCCCTCTCCCAAGTAGATTCACCCGGAGAGTGACGGCTCCAAGCTACTCGTACTAAGGATATAACTTTGTTCCTCAGCCTCTTCTCTCTCCTGTCTAATATCTCTACTTGATGCTCGGTAACTGCAAGGCTCGGTCCGATCTCCAACTCTGAATGATCTAGCATATGGCTGGGGTCCGGAACATATCTCCTCAGCTGAGACACATAAAAGACATCGTGAACTCCTGCTAGATTGGGTGGAAGTACAACCCAGTAAGCTACCTCTCCGATCCTGCCAACTATCTCGAACGGCCCAATGTATATGGGGCTCAACTTGCCTCCTCGTCCGAACCGGATCGTCCCTCTAGTAGGTGATATCTTCACTAGCACCATATCTCCGTCAGCAAACTCCATCGGTCTGCGACTAACATTGGCCCAATGTTTCTGCCTGTCCTGAGCTACTCTGAGCCTGTCTCTGATCATCCCAACCTTCTCTGCTGCATCCATGATTATCTCCGGCCCAAGCATAACTCTGTCCCCAATATCATCCCAAAAGAGCGGTGTACGACATCGTCGTCCATATAGTGCCTCGAAAGGAGACAAATCGATGCTGGCTTGGTAGCTGTTATTGTATGAAAACTCTACCAAGTGCAGATGGCTCTCCCATGATCTACCAAAGTCCAACACACAGGTCCTCAGCATGTCCTCTAGCCTCTGTATCGTCCTCTCGAACTACCCATCTGTCTGCGGGTGGTACGCCGTACTGAACTTGAGTCGACTGCCCAACTCCTCTTGCAAGCTCCTCCAGTAGTGGGACGTAAATCTGTTGTCTCGGTCCGATACGATGCTCACTGGTACTCTGTGCAAGTGAACTATCTGCTGCATGTATAGCTCTGCTAACTTCTCGGTGGAAAGCCCCACCTTGAAGGGTATGAAGTGCGCACACTTCGTCAGCCTGTCCACGATGACCCAAATGGCATCCTTCCCTCCTTGGGAACGAGGAAGCCCTGAGATGAAGTCCATCGTAATATGTTCCCACTTCCACTCGGAAATGGGTAATGGCTGCAATAGACCAGCTGGCCTCTAGCGCTCCGCCTTGACCTGCTGGCAAACTAGGCATCTCGAAATAAAATGTGGTACATCCCTCTTCATGCCATGCCACCAAAGATGTTCCCGCAAGTCACGGTACATCTTGTTGGCACCAGGGTGAATAGAATATCTAGATCGGTGTGCCTCCTGCAAGACTGCCTCTATCAACTCTCACTTCGGCACGCATAATCGGCTGCCATGTCTCAAGGATCCATCCTCTGCTATGGTGAAGTCATCTAGCAATCCAGCTAAAGCCTGGGCTCGAAGTCTGCGAAGGCTCTCATCTGTAGACTGTGTCTCCCTGATCTGCTCCATCAAACCTGACTGAATGTCAAGCGCCATCATCTGTATCACTGATCCTAGCCAAACTATATCGATACCGATCTTCTCCAGATCTTCCTGCAAATGCCGATATATCATCAGATACCATGCCATCGGATGCCTACTCAGCGCATCCGCCACCACATTTACCTTCCCGGGGTAATACTGTAAATCGATGTCGAAGTCCTTCATCAACTCCAACCATCATCTTTGCCTCATGTTCAGCTCTTTCTGCGTGAACACATACTTCAAGCTCTTGTGGTCAGTAAAGATTTCCACACGCTCTCCGTATAAGTAATATTTCCATAACTTGAGTACAAAGATCACCGCAGCTAACTCTAGGTCGTGGGTAGGATAGTTCCGCTCATGAGTCCGTAATTGCCTAGATGCATAAGCATCACTTTTTCATGCTGTTGTAGGACACATCCTAGCCCCTTTCCCGAAGCATCACTGTATATGGTAAAACCTCCAGATCCTGAAGGTAATGTCAGAACTGGAGCGGTCGTCAGCCTCCTCTTCAGCTCCTCAAATGCTGCCTGGTAGTCCTTTGACCAGATGTACTTTGCATCCTTCGCGTCAGTTTTGACATGGGTTCAGCTATCCTAGCAAAGTCCTGGATGAACTTCCTATAATAGCCGGCTAAACCCAGAAAGCTCATAATCTCTGAAACTGACGTCGGAGCCTTCCATATCGGCAGCAATCTTCATGGGATACACCGAGATCCCCTCTCCAGTAACTATATGACCGAGAAACTCCTCTCTGTCTAAAAAGAACTCGCACTTTGACAATTTGGCAAACAACCTCTCCTGCCTCAGAATCTCCAAAACTGTCCGTAAGTGCTCTGCGTGCTCCTCTGGTGTCTTCGAGTATATCAGGATGTCGTCGATAAATACTACGACGAATTTATCCTACGACAAATTTATCCAGATACTGGTGAAATGTCTTATTCATCAAGTTCATAAAGACAGCTGGCACATTTGTGAGACCAAATGGCATCATCAGAAACTCGTACTGCCCGTACTTCGTGTTGAACGCCGTCTTCTGGATGTCTGCAAGCCCTGACTTTCACCTGGTGGTACCCGGATCTCAAATCTATCCTGGAAAACACCTTTGCCCCACTCAACTGGTCGAACAAATCATCTATCCTGGGCAGAGGATATTTGTTCTTAATGGTGATGGTATTTAAGGTCCGGTAGTCAACACACAACCGGACTGTACCATCCTTCTTAGGCACAAAGAGCACTGGCGCTCCCCATGGAGAAGCACTAGATCGAATGAAACCCTTTTTCAACAGGTCATCAATCTGCTCCTCCATCTCTACGGCCTCATTGGGGTTCACTCTATAGCAAGCCCGGGATACTGGAGATGAACCCGGTACTAAATCTATAGTGAACTCCACATCTCTGTCAGGCAAAAGTCCTAGAAGATCCTCTGGAAATACATCCATAAACTCCCTAATGATAGGGTGTGGCGGTGCTATCTCCCCAACTGTCGCACAACAGTTCGGCTCTAGGCTGATCTCCGACCTTGTCCTTCTGACACTGAATGGTGCCGTGCCTGGGGGACTGATCAGAATACTACCCTCATGACAGTCTATAGCTGCATGGGCATAGCTAAGCCAGTCCATCCCCAATATGATATCATACCCGGGGAGTGGCATCACAATGAATCGTCCCCTAAACTCTCTCCCAGCTATAGTAATAGAGCATCTATAGATAGCTCTAATGGGCACTGGTCTGCCTCCCGTCATTATTCTACTTATCTCCTCGGTAGGTGTAGCTACTAAGTGGTGTTTATGCATAAACTATAATGACAGGAAGCTATGAGATGCACCGGAATCAAGCAAGCATAGAGCTAGAAAAGTATGCAAATAAACATGACCTGTGATGACGTCAGCTAAATAATCTGGCTCTGAACCCTGCTCCGACTCCGGCTCAAGGGCCAGACTATAAGTCTTCCCCTAGGGTCCCTTCTGCTGCTGCAGATGTTGCCCAAACCTCTGCTGCTGAGTCGGAAGCGACGGTCCTCTAGAAGGTCGTCCGGCACCTGGTACCCTGGCTACTGGGCAGTCCCGAAGCTGATGAGTGGCAGACCCATAAGCTAAATACTGCCCCAACCTCTTCCTACAGATGAAAGTGTCGTACCCTGGCCTTTTACAGAATGCACACAAAGCTCCCTTCTGCTGTTGTCGGGGTCCTGGGGCTCTAACTGGTAGGGTGGGGTGATGTGATGTGGGAGGACGGTATGTCTGCTGGTACAGCATCGGTACTCTCGGTTGGAAAGCCTGACGCTTAGACAGTCCCTCGAGGTGTACAAAAGTCGACCTCTTGTAAGACTGAAGACGCTCCTCTATGTTCCAGGCCAACTCTAGGCTCTGGTAGTAGTCAGTCGTACCATTAGCCACTATAAGTATGCCAATATCTGGAACTAGACCATGGCAAAACCTACGCGTCATCTCCTCAGGGTCTGTAACTAGACTAGGAGCGAAACGGCTCAGGCGACTAAACTCCGCTGCATACTCGTCAACAGAACGGTTCCCCTGCTGGATGTTCTGGAATCATAGCCCCATGGCTACCCTAGCGGTGGTCGAGAAGAATTTCTTCTTGAACTGGGTCTTGAACTGATCCCAAGTGGCCTTCCCTCTCGCGAATAGCGGCTCATTCCTGAACCAAACTCCTGCCAAGTCTATCAGCAGAAATCCCGCTGCTTCGACTTAGAGGTCACTCGGCAACCTAGCTCCAAGGAGCTTCCTCTCTACCGAGTCTAGCCAGTCATCTGCTATTACTATGCCCTCAGTCCCTAAGAACTCCTTGGG
Source organism: Iris pallida (assembly GCA_029216955.1). NCBI lineage: Eukaryota > Viridiplantae > Streptophyta > Magnoliopsida > Asparagales > Iridaceae > Iris > Iris pallida. The sequence continues at coordinate 7,674,614 of JANAVB010016195.1, forward strand.
GTTCAGACCCATGAAGTCCTTGATTGTCCCTGCTCTCTGTCGTGGCTCTACGGGTGGTGGGACCACGGTACATTCCTCAGAACGCTCCATGCTCTGACGGAGTAGGGTGGTCTGCTCCTGATGGGTTGTTAGGAACCCCTGGATCAGAGTGAGCAGTTGGTTTCCGTCGAGTGTGACGGAAGCCTGGGTAGGTATAGTGATGGGTGGTGGTGGGAGTATCGGGTCCTGTTGGGACTGTGATGTGGAAGGTGGTGGAGGCATTTGGGTTGGTGGATTTGTGGAGTAGAGGAGTATAGTAGGTGGAGGTGGAGGTGGAGGTGTATCGGTCAACTGGTCAATCGATTGGATAGGGAGTGTGCCATTCTCAGGTGTGACATACTGGGATGAGCGGGTGAGCACCATCTAAATAAATAAAAAGGACTTATAAGGACTCTTTTAAGTAAACAATCATAAATAACAAGAAAATCTAATTTTTGTAATAACGAACATGTGATGCTTTTTCTATGTTGCAGTTCTAGTATTCCTCTAGATGTTCTAAGTGTCATTCCTAATATTGTCAAATTACCTTAAGTTCCTAATTGCAGGCAAGCTTGGTACAATAACGTAACCAAACAATTTATTCAGGACCTGCATGGGCCACCACTAAAAACATGTCACGATCCGCTACCCAAATTGTTGGGCCGGGCCGAGTCATGTCCAGCCTACGCTTGAAATAAAGCGTAGTAAGCTGTTCTAAAGATAACAAGATAAGACTAAAATGTGCTAACAGTTCTATAAGTAATAACGAGTCATAAATGTTCCAAACACAAAAGTCATCTCGTATAATAGTAAGTCCAAGTACAAGTCCAAAATGTAAAGCTGGATACAGGTCCAGTCACAAAATATATAGTCTAATACATGACTACTCTCAAAATCAAAAATGTAAATAGACAACTAGACGAGTTTTCCCACAGGTACATCCTCGTAAGACAAAGCCTGGTCCTCGACAGTAACTCTATAATATAAGTCACAGAGCAACTCCTCCTCAGTAAGAATACCTACAACGTTATCCTGTCAGGACGGAAGTAAGTACTGATTCTAACAAACTAAATATACGAAGCATGAACAGAAATGTAATAAACTAGAATCATGGCATATCATGGTTTAATTGGTTCTTTTTAGAAATGGCAACATATAGTTTAAAAGTTTAAAACCGTAGCATGTACGTGAATCGGTCAATAGGTGAATAGGATGTACAGCGGTATATATCAAGTTTTTCTGGCATGCACATACGTGCACGAACGGCATCGGTGTATATCCATACACAAACGCGAGATCAGAACATACGGCAAAGTTACATATAGAATGTTACCGTGTGCGGTAAATACATACGGAGAAGGGGGTCATTATCACGTACACTACTAACAGTTTCCCCTTAACCCGTTATTTAAACATGTGAGAGATATAAAAAACTATCCTAAACATGGTAGGGACTGAAAGTAATACAACATGTAAAGTTTTAACTTGCTACCCCAAGGATCAGCATTTAACTTGGTTGGAAAATCACAGTTTATTGTTATAGCAGTATGTAAAGTTTGTAGAAGTACTTGCCTTTAGCAAAGCAAAGCAGCGATAAAAATACTATAGATGCCTGGTGACTCGTGCCTGTAGAAATAACACATAAACTTAGTTTTTATACTAAGTTAAACACTAAGACACTAGTTGTGTGATACGACTTTCTGACTGGACACCTAGCCAAATGGTGACTTTAGCATAGGAGACCAATGTGGGGTGACACAATACCCAAACTAACTTTCTAGGGTCTTTACACTAGTGCGGGAGAGGTCCAATACGACTATAACTGAAAACAACACAAAATATTGCAAGTCGTAATTATTCAATAAATAAATCAAACTGTACACTGTGTTCCAACAATTTTTTGAGATAGACAAAAAACTCAATTTTACATAAAATAGAGCACTAAAATGATCCTTGTTAATTATAGAAATTTATACTAATTTTTTTGGAATTTATAAACCTTCATAAATATTTATTAAAAATCAGCAAACATATATATACTGAAAATGAGTTCTGTTTTCCTATTTTTATAAAATACCAAAATTACTTATTAAATGCTAGAAAAATTATAGTAAATTATCTAAATTAACATAGTATTTAAATACAATTTTACCCAGATTTTTACATCACTTAAAATATATATAAAATTCAAAAATAGCAAGTAACACTTTCTGGAAAATAATTAATTAATTATTTACTATTTTGTCTATGTATTCGAAATTGAACCGAAGTCCAGATACAGGACCCAGAGCCATGAATCAAGTCCAATATGACTTGTACAGACTCTGAATGTATTAGACACAATTGGGCCCAAAACCCATGCTAGGCTTGGACATCAATTGTCATAATCAATAAAATTTCAGGAATCTAAATATAAATAATATATTTTAAAGTGGTAAATTGCAAGTCACAAAATATAAATAAAATAACTTATGAAATTTTACATAATAATATTTGTACAAGATAGAATTTGAAATACATATATAAATATACAACAACAATATATATAATATATATATATATATATATATATATATATATATATATATATATATATATATATATATATATATATATATATATATATTTTAAATATATAGATATTTATATAATGGATATTTTTTTTATTATATGTATATATAATGGATATATATACATATAATAAATATACATATATATATGTAAAAATACTAAATATAATAGATATATATATATATATATATATATATATATATATATATATATATATATATATATTTTATATATATATATATATATATATATATATATATATATATATATATATAATTGTATATATATATATAATAACATATATATACATAAATACATATATATACATATATATATATATATTATATATATATATATATATAAATACAATATAATAAAATAAAAACAAAAAAAAAACAAAAAAAACAAACAGGAAAGAGGGCTCGAACTCGGCCAGGCAAGAGGGGTCGGGTCTCAGCGCGCTCGGGCTGGCCAAGGGGTCAGCCCGAGTCATGTGTTAGGTAATGGGTTAGAGTTTTATTTATGTTGGAATTAGGTTAATGGGTTTCTAAACCCAATTAGCACGAATCTAAACCCGTTAACCCAATAGCCTAAATAACAGTTCGGCTCGTGTCCAGATTGTTCAAGACACGAGCAAATGGAATCTGACCCAGTATCGTGTCCGTGCCCAGCACGACACGCACGACACTGCTAACGCGTGTCCAACCCTACTGTTGGGTTTCCCGTGTCCAGGAGAATAACATACGTGAGCTGGGGACACGCACGACACAATTTTCGAACTGTTACCTGCGTGTCCGGTGTTAGGATTCGAAGTCGAAGACCTTCCGACGGCTAGGCGCATTGTGGTCGCGACGCTCGGGTGGCGCTGCACTCGCCTGGCCTCGGCGAACTCGGTGGTGGCGGTTGTAGGTGGTGAATGTAGCTGTGTAGGTGGTGCTAGGGGTCGCTGGAGTTAGGGTTAGGGTTCTCGTCGGGGAAGTAAGAGTGGAGACGGCGCTGTGGGGGGTCGTGGTGGTGTTCTAGGGTTAGGGTTTAGTCTGGGGGGGTATTTATAGGGGGAGAGGTCGGTTTCAATGGCTAGGTCGGCCGTGCGGTGGCATTCGTCGCTCGTCGACGGTCGTCGGGGGCAGGTAAGAACGTGGGGGGGGGGGGGTGACGGCGGTTTTGCAACTAAGCCCCTAGGTTTTAGAAAATTATAGATAGGTCCTTCCCATTTGCTAATGCAAAAATGAATTTACAAATCCCCTCCCGCTAGGTTTATATGCAAAATAAATTTGCATAGAACATTTAGAAAATTGTAAACAGCAATTAAACAATCTAAATAATTGTAAAACTAATTTAAAACATTTTGTAAAATTACAAACTTATATTTTTAGTAATTAAAACTTATTTAAAATTATTAAAAAATTCTAGAAAAATTCTCAATAATTATAATAAATCATTTTAAAGCTAAATATGTCATTAATATCTAATTTACACTAATTAAACCAAATTTGAAAAACAGGGGCTGACAATATGCCAAACCCGATATAGAGCAACCGACCCCTATATAAACCCGAGAGAGAGATGGGGAGGAAATCTTCGACAAAACCCTAGCATAACCCCTCAAACCCTAAAACTAACTCTTCCTCCCCCCTCTCCGACAACCCAACGCACAGCCCGGTCGCCTGCGCCGTCATGCCACCACTGGAAACCGTGCCACAATCGTACACAATGCTAGGACGCAGCAGCAGCCGCCCCCGAGAGGCCAACTTCGCAGGTATCTTACTTCCTCATCTTGTCGAGTTTTCTCGAACCAATTTGTTCTCTGCATTCACAACCTAACCAAGTATGAAACCCATCAACTAGTTTTGAAACAAATCAACTAGATTTCATGATAAATAGATCGAGTTTTTCGGAAAAAAAAAATCATGTTTCCCGAACACCAAAACAGAACCATATTACTCCAAACATGCTGTTTGGAAGGCCGATTTTGAAAAACCTTTTAGAAATTTAGGAAATCTATTTAAACAGATTTATAGATGATATAAACAAGATTAAAATGCCACTATTACTTTTAATTCTCGTTGATTGTACAGTGATAGAAATTAGTAGGAAAATTGAGAAAAAATTGGGAAAACAGTTTGTCAAAACTTGAAAAAACCCCGATACGACATGCGTTCCGACAAACCAGGAGATGTGTTGCGAACCGAAAGCATTGAAAGGTGCATATTGGCTTCGCGGACGTATGGGCTTTGACGGAACTCGATTTCGTTGTGTGTGTGCGACGAATTCGAGGCATATCCGTTGAAAATTACCGTATCAGCCTCCTTGCAAACTAGTCATTACTTCTTGTATGTTCTCTATCTCAAGACGAAACTTGAGCCAATAGGACCATATCATTTTTTTGGTATTGTATGCCAAGTTTGGTCAGATTCTGAGAAGGTCGATCGGAACACTATTTTGGCGGGCCCGTAACCCGATCCAACGAGCAAATTTGTGTACGACCTATCAGAATCCAACTTTGGACATACGGTTGGATTCGTATCGTCAAATGGGACCCGTACACATGTAATTTGAAGACTTTAGAGATCGTAGGTGCTGGCACGCTTTTTGGTGCAAAGCGGGCCCAACGACGGATACCGTTTGACCCAAATTATCGTTTTGCCCCTATGTTCAAAATTGGACTTATGGGTAGCCTATCCTAGCCATCTTGCATATTCTAGGAATGTTGGCAATGTCTATTTTAGCATCCGGAGGTGTTTGTGGGAGTTCAGGTTTCGAGACTCTTTGATTTGACGAGCTGTTTGCAGGACTTTTTGCTAGCACCAGGCAAGTATACCTTGCCACTTGTATATTATATTTATATGCATGCTCATTACTTCTCTGTCATTCTTTTGTTCATATTCATGATTGCTTTACTCCATGTCTAGTTTCTGGTTCACTTGCACGTCTTTGTTTTTTGTTATGAGTTCCTTATTTGTTATACTGCTTTAGTTTCATATACGTCCCTTGATCTAGTTGTCTAGTCTTACACACTTGTACCTTGACTTGACATGACTTGACTTGATATGACTTGACTTGACATAACTTGACTTGAATAGGACTTGACTTGTGACATTCTATAGATTGTGAGTGCTTACCTTGACTACGGTCTATAGGATTATTCGACTTTGATACTAGAAATGGCTAGCATCTCGATTGGGAGTGCTTACCTTGACTACGATTGAGATACTATAGACTGGAAGTGCTTGCCTTGACTACAGTCTATAGTTTTGACCAGTTAGCCACGACTAGTATGGCATACCAGTGTCTTGGGTTCCTTGTGCCGTGATCTTGGTATCTTAGTTTATTGTTCCTCAGTTGATTTCCTTGATTATTTCTTACTTCTCTGCATATTTGTACTGTTACTTTTTGGCTTGTATATTATGTATCTTGCTAGTCCCCTATGGGCCTGGTGATCTCTCCAGGCTTAGTTAGAGATGAGAATTCCCTGAGGTTTACGGTTCTGGAGTCGAGACAAGTGGCATACCTTCGTAGGAGGATGAGATAGAGCCCGAGGACTTCTCGTGATCATATCTCTTTATTTTAGACTTGTTACTTCATTTTCTTCTATTTTAGTGGACATGTAGTTGATTACTTTATTTCCTTTTACTGTGGTTTTGGGATGTCTTTTTCGTACAGTTATTATTTGTATTTCATGTTGGACAGATCTTTTGATTAGTATTATTTTATTGGACTTGATATCTTGTGTCATATTATTCTGTGTGGATGAGATTAGCTATGACCCGTGACTGTGTTATTATTCTGGATTATCATGATTTACAGCTTAAGCATTTCGCTAATGGGCTTATTAGAGATTTGGCCCATTGGTGAAGTGTTGCTGGGCATGTACCTTATCCTAGTCCTATACGTATTTTGGGATTAGGGCATTACAAAACTAGTATATATCGCGGTGTTTATTGAGTTTGATCTTTTATCTCTTACTGCCTTCATATTACTACTACGCTGCCTCTTTACTCCTGCCATATATTATAACTATTCATTTTTTAATTGGTGATTATTTCTGCTGCACTCACACACTCTATTATCCCCCTCTAAGGTGCTCAACGATTCTATAATTGGTATCAGAGCAGTTATATTCTAATATAACAACCCTAGAGAGTATATATGGCAGCCGTGAAATCAATATTCAACGATGAAGGGCAATCCACAAATAGACCCCCACTATTTGATGGAACAAACTACACATATTGGAAAACACGAATGACTTTCTTTATAAAGTCTCTTGACTTTGATCTTCGGTCTATATTTGTTGACGGTTATAAGAAACTGACACCCATAGTGATTGAGGGCTTACTTGTAGACAAGCCACATGACAAATACATAGACGAAGAAAAGTCAAAGGCTAGTCTAGATGCTCATGCCATCAATGTACTATTCTGTACAATTGATAAGATGGAGTTTAATCGTATCTCCGCCTGCACTTCGTCTCATGATATTTGGAGCTTCATGAGATAACTCATGAAGGTACTTCCCAAGTGAAGGAATCCAAGATCAGTAGACTAACACAGAAATATGAATCATTTAAGATGAAACCCGGTAAGTCAATTATACAGTTGTTTACCCGTTTCCTAGATATTACTAAACCTTTGCAATCCCTTGGTAAAGATTACAGTACTGATGAGAAAATCAGAAAAGTGCTACGGGCTCTAACCAAGAATTGGAATCCAAAGGCTACTGCAATCATTAAAGGAAACGATCTCACCACCATGACTCTAGAGACACTCATGGGCTAGCTGATGACCCACGAGT